>CM076249.1:14537185-14692185 GCA_038380765.1 Odontothrips loti
ACGGCCGGACAGCTGCACGAACAAGCCATGGCAGCGTCAGCACGGATCAGTCATTTCTGCCCCCCACCCCCACCTGCTATCCCCAGCCACCCCCCTTATCACTTTGATTACGCTCTGGTCGGGAGGATGCAGACTCGCACTGCTGTCGAAATTGTTTTTTTTTTTTTTTAAACAGTAAATTTGCAATGCGTTGCTAGAAGTAGTGTGTAATAACTTGCATGGCTCATTATGTATGAGACCTGGCCGCCGACGGGAGTTACGACGATGGAAAACGCCAGAAAAACTTTTTCTTCGACTTTAGCAATCAAATACCCGGAAACCTTTACGTTTCCCAAAAATACCCTTTTGGGTTCTTGTTTCAGTTGCGACTACTGGGTGTTAGCGAGGGGCGCCCGGTCATAATTCGCATGGATTCGCGAAACACAACGCGACGGTAGAGTGACTTCGACTATATGACGCTCGTCTGAAGGTCCGCGCCGCCGTTCGCCGTTGCCCTTTTCCGTTTCCACACGCGAGAACGCTTCTGTACGACGCGTCCAGCGGCCGCTTCCCGCCGCTTCCAGCCGTCGCTGCGCAAACACAAAGGGGGCCCGATACACACCGCACTTGTGAAATTGGGGTAAATCATAGCAAACACGTCCTCCAGAGGGCGATCAATGGAGTCGCACACATAATACCTTCCCCTTCTGGGGAAATCGGGGTTGTAATTTTTATTGAATAACCAGATAAATATACGTTACATTGACAGGTTGGTCGCTCCGCTGAGAGGGGAGGCGGAATGTTTTGGGTGAGAAAAATCACAATCGCACTAAAAAAAATCGGAGCGCGCCAGGGGTCGGATGACATCAGATTATTTTTTTTCCTCCTCCCTGACCCGAATATTTGCGGAATGTGGAATCACTGGAGGGTGCCTTGAGAGGGGGACGGGGGGAGAGTCGGTGGTGCCGGAGGGGTCGCCTCATCTCGCTTACTTTGAACCCCTTTACTGCCATTTTTTTATACGCATTTTTTTGAAACTACTTGTTAGAATAATGTTTCCACTCTGATACCGTCGATGTGTGTGGGAACCGGGTGCAGCAGGACTGCGGTGTCGTATCGATATTTTTTTTATATATTTTTTTATATGACGTATCAAAAAATTGTGCGCGCCGACGAGATCGTATGTGGTGGTGCCGAGGTTGCAGTTCCTCTACAGGAGTACGCTTTGGCGTTCAGAGCGCGGCGAAACCCAAGCGGGCGGGGGAAATGCTGGAAAGAATTCTGCTCATCTCTCGGCATGTGGTAGGAGAGAGGAAGAGAGAGAGAGAGAGAGAGAGAGAGAGAGAGAGAGAGAGAGAGAGAGAGAGAGAGAGAGAGAGAGAGAGAGAGAGAGAGAGAGAGAGAGAGAGAGAGAGAGAGAGAGAGAGAGAGAGAGAGAGAGAGAGAGAGAGAGAGAGAGAGAGAGAGAGAGAGAGAGAGGCGGCGGCCCTTTTCGCACACGGCATCCGGGTCCATGCACGTGGAAGAAGTTAGTCCCCCTTGAGCGCGGAGAGGCTGAGGGGGCTTCGCCCTGACGGACAAGGAGGGCCGAAAGCCGACGAGACGGTGGGGCCCAGTGCCGCCGAGGGCCGCTGTCCTCTAAGACATCCGCTATCTCCCCTCAGCTGCCCCCCGCCGCCGTCCTCACCTACCTCTTACCACTCTATATTTGAATGAATGAACGATTGGTTGAATGAACAACTGGATGAATAAACGAATGAGTGAATAAATGTAAGGGAACGAATAGATTGACACCGGGCAAGGGGGAGCTGTCTCGTTGACGCACACGCGCACCCCGCGGCCGCGGACGCCTCCGCCGAAGTGTCCTGTGCACTTGTCGGTGTTGGTGCGCTGGTTGAAGGCGGAGCGGTGGAGGCGAGAAGCGTCCCGCAGGGCGGCGTGGGCTGCCGAGGGCTGCCGAGGGCTGCCGAGGGCTGCCGAGGGCTGCTGGGGGCTGCCGGGGGCTCCGGCCCGGCCCCTTAGTCCAGTCAAGCAGAATTACACGACACGTAAAAGGATAGGATGGCGAAGGGGGCTGGCGAGCGGGCGCGGCGCGGGGAGGGGGAGGGGAGGGGCGGGGGTGGGGGAGGGGGCGGGGTCCATAACCAATCACGTGTGCCTCGCTACCTCTTATGATGTGAGGCAGCACCGCCCGTCCGTCCGTCGCGCTGCAGGGGTGAGAGAGAGAGAGAGAGAGAGAGAGAGAGAGAGAGAGAGAGAGAGAGAGAGAGAGAGAGAGAGAGAGAGAGAGAGAGAGAGAGAGAGAGAGAGAGAGAGAGAGAGAGAGAGAGAGAGAGAGGCGGGGGTGGGTTGGGTAGGGCGCGCAAGGGAGATAGCCGTGCGGGGGCTGTGCTGTGCCTGCCTGGGCCTTCGGGCCGCTCAGGCGGGAAAAGTGGTCAAAATTATTGGACGGCCGGAAGGAAGGTGCCCATTGGGGTGGAAAGGACATCGGCACGGCACGGCAACACGGCAGGGCGTGGCGGGGCGGGGCGGGGCGGAGCGGGGCGGAGCGGGGCGGAGCGGGGCGGAGCGGGGCGGAGCGGGGTGGAGCGGGGTGGAGCGGGGCGGAGCGGGGCGGAGCGGGGCGGAGCGGGGCGGAGCGGGGCGGAGCGGGGTGGAGCGGGGTGGAGCGGGGCGGAGCGGGGCGGGGCGGGGCGGAGCGGGGCGGAGCGGGGCGGAGCGGGGCGGAGCGGAGCGCTCGACCAGCGGCTTGGCTTTGGGCGGCGGGCCGGGAGGCACCTCGCCTGCCTGGGGACGGGGACCGGGGGCTCGCCATGGCTCGCACACCTCTACTACAATATTGCCTGGCGCCGCCCAGCCCCAACCCAACCCCCAGCCCCCACCCCTACACCTGCGCGGATAAGCACGTCGGGGGGACGTCTATTGCTTTTTGCTTCCCGAAGACAGTATTTTATATTTTTATTATTGTCGGTGGCCGGTCACCACTCACCGATAATCGGTTTGAAATTGTGTCCGAGCCTCTCCGGTAGTGCTTTGGTGGTGACCCTGTCGCCGTTTTCGTTCGTATTTTGCGGTGCGTATTTTGAGAACCCATTGCAAAAAAAAAAAAGCCAAAAAAATAAGTACGAAAGGAGACCGAGCGAGAAAAGGACGGGGGAAGGGAAGGGCCGCCGTTGGCCGCCCTGGCCCGTCCCGGTTATTGCGGACTTAGCGAGCCGAACCACTGCACTCTGTTCTCATATGTGCGGCGCGTGGCGCCACGCGACGCCGAGAGGCAAGAGTACCAGGAGAGACAAAGATGACACCGGGACGACGCGCTCGGACGGCTCGGCAGGTGAACAGAAAAGGACAGACGACGACGATTGGTCTCCTTCTCCTCCCCACGGAGCTGCCCTGCGAGGAACGCAGCGGTAAGTGGAGGCGGCGCGTCATCTTGTATTGGTTCGGGGCCCCGGGGAGATGCAGATGCGTTTGATACCGCTGGCAGCCTGTCCGCCGCGCCGCGAGTGTCCGCAGCGGTCTCGGCCAGTTCGGGTCGCGGGAAGTTCAAATTCCGCCGAGCCCGCAGTGTTCGCATTCCGCATTCCGGCGTCGCGCTCCGGCAGTGTAATTCCTGGTGATGGAGTCTGTTTTGGCGACGGGAGCCGCGCGGGGCGGGGCGGGGCGGGGCGGGGCCCATCAGTGGGCCGGGCGTTTAGTGGCGGTCGCTGTTGCCGGCGACGGTACGCCACAGACAAGAAACCCTTTCAGAGGCAACGAGGGATGCGAATAGACCACCGTGTCGTGGACGCCGCACGCGACAAGCTTGGGCACAGCCCCGGCACAGCCCCGGCACAGCCCCGGCACAGCCCCCCCCTCCCCTCTCTCTCCCCGGAGCGTTAGTCCAAGCCGCTGGCCGCACAAAGGGCCTAAGTGACGGCAGCAGTGCGTAGCAGAGCGTGCAAAGCAGCCGAGACAAGTCCGGGCCGGATCCCGCCGGAGCCGCTGCGCCATATCCGGCCGGACAGGGTCCGTCCAGAAATGACGTCATCCTCCGGGAGGTACACGGCCACGTTATTTGTGCACGGCCCCTAGTGCAGCAGCCGGCCGGGAGAGGGCGCACCGCCAGGCACCGCGCACCGCCCCGACACGGCAGCCTCGTGGCCCGGCGTGCGCGGCAAGTCACGATGACGTGGGCGTGCGCGGGCTCCGGGCGGCTCCGGGCGGCTCCAGGCGGCTCCAGGCGGCTCCAGGCGGCTCCAGGCGACTCTGCGGGCGGCTCCGGGCGGCTCCGGGCGGCTCCGGGTGACGGCCGCCGTGACAACAGCAGAAAGAAATTGCTGGCATACCGGTGATAATGGACTGCCGGCCGGGGGCGGGGGTCACACACGGGCACGGACAACTACGACAAGACCGCCGTCTTGCAGAATTTTCGCTCCTCCGGGCGCGATGCGGGGGTATATAATGTTCAAAGGCCCGGTGTCGCTGACGCCGTCCCCAGCCCCGCTGGCTGCCAGATAACTCTCCGGCGACAGCGCCGCTGCCGCCGCCGCCGTTCGTCCGTCCGTTGCTTACGATCGATCGGATTATTTTATTATTGTGCGATCTGCATGTGAGCGCGGCCGTTTTATAGCCGCTCTGCGTACACGTCAAACAGCGCGCGGATGGGGGAGCAGGGCGGGGCGGGGCTGCCACTGCCGAGAGTCATTTGATACGGCCAAGCGCGCGGCGTCGACCATTTTTTTCTGCGAGCGCTAAAATTGACTGCGCGTGAAAACGGGTCAAAACTTTTAAAATGACCCGACACGTATCCGCGAATTTGTTTGGTTTTGGTATTTTTCGCGTGCATCAACCTAATAATTTATTCAAATTTCCAGCAAACCTTTTTTTTTCGTAAACGTATTGTGAATATATCGCAAATTTGAACAACGAATATTGAAATTGGATGCGACCCTTTGGTCGCAGCTGTGCATGTCCCCAACAGGAAGACACCTAACCCTGCCGGATCAGCATTGCACCTCTCTGCAGCGCTACTTGTGTGTAATTCCCGAACCCTTTTCCATCGGAACTCTCCCTTCCCCCCCCCCCCCCCCCCCCTCTATTTTATTTTCTTTGATCCGGGGGACCCATGCCTAATCGAGCGCCCGGCCGCCGAGCCGCGTCCCTCCGGCCGTCCCGTCCCCATTCATAGTATGCAGATGGCGCGCGCACACGCCGTGCCGTGTCGCCCAGGTAAAGGTTTCGGGTGCGGCGCGCGAGGTGTGCTCGGCGGGCCGGGCCGGGCCGGCAAACGCACGAGCGTGCATATTCCCGCTTGTTTGCCCTCGGATGCACATGCAAGCGCCGTGATGGAAATTAAAAGCAGCCCGCCTCTGGCCGAACTGCTGCACGCCGCTATGCCACGCCTGGCCACGCCCAAATGCGCGTGATGGATGGCGTATCGACCTTGATTGGGTGATCGATGAGACATGATTAACGCCTGATACTGCCGATGCGACGAGGGGGAAACAGGTCGCTTCGAATGTTTCATCTACAAGGCAAGTGGAAGAAGAATTCTCATTGCGAAAAGGGTATATCGGAGAAGGTCTCACCTGGAAACGACGAAGAAGTCAAGAAGAACATCAGCGGAAACCAAGCGTAGGTATCAAGAGGGTCACCGTAGTACAGAGTACCTACCAAATGGGGTCGTGACATATCGGCAGCGAGAGCTAAGCTCTCAAATTTTTGATGTCGGCTGACGCCGTGGCGGAGATACTCTCTGCTACGGTAACCCTCATGATACTCGCATTTTGTTTCCGAAATACCCTATCGTCAAGTCTTGATCCAAGCAAACATGTTGTTGTCTGGGCGCGTCTAGAATAGCCAGCGCACGTTTTTCCTCTCTGGTCTGATGCGCTACCGATCGGACACGGCCAGCAGCGGGCGATTCGTGCCACGGGGGAGCTCCGATGCAGCCAGCGCAGCCGGGCGCGACGCATCCCGGAAGGGTGGCCCGGCAAAGGGTTAACGTATTGACAGCTGAAGCATCCCAATGCATGCATAGCGCGCCATATGGCGGACGCCGCGCGCGCGCGCGCCTAATGAGATACAATCGCGAATTTCTCTTCCCCGCTCCCTTCCGCGCGCTCTCCGCCTCTTCCTCCTTCCGCACCCGAATACCACGGAAACGAATCTGTCCTTTGTAAATGTTCCAAGATTTGGCATTTCCAGTGAATATCCAGTTCGGCACATATTTCCAAAAATTTCTTGCAGTAAGACTGTCTTGCAAATGTTTTATTTATCCCTGTCTTTGTCTCTCTCTCTCTCTCTCTCTCTCTCTCTCTCTCTCTCTCTCTCTCTCTCTCTCTCTCTCTCTCTCACACACACTCTCTTCGGGGTACAGGTATAACAAAGCTCGCGGGCCGGATCCCAATTCGGAAATGAAGGAGACGGGGGGAAAGCAGGAGATGAGGAGAGGAAGGTGGAAAGAGGTTCTGGGTTAAAAAGCCAACCGAAGGTGCGGGGAGGAGGAAGGGGAGAGGAAAGAGGGGGGGGGGGGTCTGTCTGTTGCGGAATTGTCAGACAGGAAAAGGTCCCGTCCCGTCCCGTCCGAAAGGGTTGCTCGCGTTGTGGGGAACAGGTCAGCAGGGGGTCGGCAAAAGCACGCGGGACGCGCAAAAGAGGCGGTTTATTTTATTTAGCGAGGCTCTTTACAGACACCTCTTTGCTCCCGTTTTTTTTATGTCCCCCCCTCCCCCCTCCCCCTTTCCCCCCCTTCCGCTCTGTTCTCTCTTTCGACGACGGAACGCACATAACGCGGTCGCGAAATCCGCTCTATGGCTCCGCTGGCGGTGGTGCCTCGGCTCGGCTCGGCACTCGGTGTGTCGCAGGTCGGCTGCCGCGCGGCCTGTAATCTGTACCAACATCTGGAGTGGCCCGGGAGGGGCTCTTCACTCCCAAATTAATGGAGTAACTGCTGTTATCGGGGCTAATATCAGGTTTTTGAGCCGCCTCGAGTGTTTCATCCCCGGACGCGCGCCTGACAGCCGTCGTCACTCCGAGATAAACGTCTCTGTCCGGACTGTCACGAGTGGTACATTGAAGGGACGAATCACGCACTGCTCTTTTTATTATTTTCAATCCAAATTTAAATCGGGATCGTTTACTTTAATCCGGGAACCGCGTGTTCCGAAACCACGAGACGCATTTTTGATGGACGTTTTGCAGAGATCGTCTGTGGGAATCGAACGCAGCCAGCCTAGGGAGTCATCAGACTACTTAGGCCCGTACCAACGACAGTTTGTTCCCCTGCATCGAGCCGCGGAATAGGTCAAGTGGTTCGTGGAGGTCCCCCAAGGCGGAAGTGTTACCAAATCCCTGCGTGTCTTCCGACTTTCTTGCCCCGGTCAGGACGGCGACGACGAAGACAGGAGCTCCGGGACACGGCACGAGGAACGGGTTCGACACCGAACTGGTCGCGGCGCGTTGAATGAGAAAAAAAGGAGAGAGAAAAGAATATAATAAGCGGCAGACGCAATGCATGCGGAGGGGTGCGGGAAGGGGTTCGGGAGGGATGATAGTTTGGCGGGGGCAGGGGAGGGGAGGGGGCAGCTACCTGCGACACTCCGGATGCCGTCGTATGACTGCGCACTCTTCCGGCTCCACATTTCGGTGCGCGCCGTCAGTCCGTGAGCACGACGCACCGCGTCAGCGGCAGCAGCGGCAGCAGCAGCAGCGGCAGCAGCAGCGGCAGCAGCAGCGGCAGCTCATCTGAGGGCTCTCGATGGGGTTAGGCGGCCGCAGACAGGGCCACGGCATCCACGGCCACGGCATCCACGGCCACGGCATCCACGGCCACGGCATCCACGGCCACGGCATCCACGGCCACGGCATCCACGGCCACGGCATCCACGGCCACGGCATCCACGGCCACGGCATCCACGGCCACGGCATCCACGGCCACGGCATCCACGGCCACCGCCGCAGGACGAGGGAGCCGACACCAGGACGGACATCCTCGCCGTCTGCTTGCGGGGGATGAAGCCTCTCCCTGATTAAATCCTCCAGTGACAACTTGTTGCCGCGAATCTGCGCGGATCGGAAGCTTGCTGAGATTGGCCGAACGGCTTGGCAAAGGTAAGCGTCCGCGGGGACCGCTGGAGGTGGTGGTCGGAACCGACCGGGCATCGGAGTTTCTCATATGTCAGAGACTCTGGCTGGAGGTACTCCGGTCACCAAGTCTAGACGTCAGCGCCGCCGCGATTTTTCTCTCGGACACAGGACGGCCTCTGGAGTGAAAAGTGGGTGGGGGGTGGAGCTTCTTGGAAATGCCAAAGCCTCTGTGTCGCACATGACGTCTAATGTAGAGGGGGACAGTGCGTTGTTTTGACAGCGGTGCGCGGGCCGACGTATAGGGGTGCCGTGATGTTGCCGCTCCATCCATCATGCGGGGGCGTGGCGTGGCGTGGGGATGGCGGGGCGTGGCGGGGCGTGGCGGGGCGGTAGCAGTGGCCCCGGCAAGCCGCCTCGTCCAGAGGGTTGTACAGCATGATGGCGTAATGCGTCGCCAACGCAGGACGCATGTAAAAATAAGACTAAAAAAAGAGCAAACGGCTGAATTCCACCAAGTCAACATCCTGCATTCCTCTGTCTTCATTCCAGAGACGAAGTCCCTCCGCCCCGCCTCCGCGTCGCTCGAGCGCGGGGTATATCCCGCGAGGACGGTTTCCGGGGGCAGCACAGTGCCGCAGGACGTGGCGTGGCGCTGTGGTGCCGCCCCCATCATGCCCGCCCGGAGGCGGGGCGGGGGCGGCGGGGGCGGCGGGGGCGGCGGGGGCGGCGGGGGCGGCGGGGGCGGCGGCAGGAGGGCCCTACAGGACCCTCACAGGACCCCCGCAGGGGCCCCGTCCGTCCCTCCCTCTCGCTCCCTTTCGCCCTTGGCGGCCACACGGACGGCGGTCTTGGTCGGCGCTCCGCCGCCGCTGCTGCCGCTGCTGCCGCTGCTGCCGCTGCTGCCGCTGCTGCCGCTGCTGCCGCTGCTACCGCTGCTGCCGCTGCTACCGCTGCTGCCGCTGCTACCACCACCGCCGCCTCTCCTACGGGCCTTCGCCGGAAATGAAAGTGGGCGTCCGCCGTCCCCCAAGAGCATCCGGAGCCCCCGGAGCTAGTGGCAGCAACAGCAGCAACACCAGCATGGCGGCGGTGGTGGCGGCGGCAGCGGCGGCGTGGGGCAGGATGGTGCACGTCCTCACGGCGTCCATTCATCGTCTCCAGTGATGCATCGTGGTCGTGACGACCGCACGCCCAGAGGTACGCGAGTCCATCCGCGCTTATTAGCTTGTTACTTCAGCGAAGAACGTGAAAGGACAGAAACCACGCCGACAACGAACAGTGCGAGATATGTATCTGTTAGTCTATGGCAGTATGAAAAACCGCGTCGCGTTCTGAAGTTGGCAGCGTGGTCAGTGGTGGTCAGTGTGAGGGTTGCCAACGCCAGCCGCGCTGGCGGCCATTTTCTTTTGCATAGTCCCCCTCGACGAAAAAACAGAGCGCGCCGGCCGCATGCTATGGTCTGGCCGGGACTGGGCTGGCCGGCCTGTGTCTGTCCGATGGCGATGCGGTGGCGCGGCACGGCGCGGCACGGCGCGGCACGGCGCGGCACGCCTGGCCTCAGGGCAGCGCCGGCAGCGCGCGGCGTGTGGGGGAGGGGAGCGGAGGGACCAGAGGGGACCCGAGGGAAGCGGTGGTGTAGTGGGAGGGGGGTGGCGGCGGCTGGATATGGACGTGGCCCGGCGGTGGGGGTGGGGCATGTATATAGTGTTTGCACGACTGTCATTACAGGATTGACCTGTCGAAAATCGGACTTTTGAGACACAGAAAAAAAAATGACGTATTTTACCGGGCGTAAAGAATCACAATGCTCACGTCGGGGTGGCAGACGCGCAGCCCTTCATTTCCTTATGCTACGAATGGAAGAGAGCTGCTCCGCTGCGCGGAAGTGGACGTATGCAGCTCTAACGTCACGGGCAGAAGTGTCGCAGAGTGTACACAGGCCGGCCCGGCCCCCACCCCCACCACGGGCCGCGGGTTGGCCCCCGCTGGCGTTGTTGGCACTGGTTGGCGTGGAGCGGCGCGGGGCGGCGGGGGGGGGGGGGGGGGGGGGGCGTGGTGGGCGCTGGGCCCCCGCACGGCACGGCACGGCACGGCACGGCACGGCACGGCACGGCACGGCACGGCACGGCACGGCACGGCACGGCACGGCACGGCACGGCACGGCACGGCACGGCACGGCACGGCACGGCACGGCACGGCACGGCACGGCACCGCACGGCACGAGGCCGCATGGACCTGTCAGGCACAGCCGCTCGGTGCACAGCGGGGTGGGTGGGCTAGGTGAGTGGTTCTTGGACAACACTCACAGCGTGGGACTGCTAGGCCCCCGGTGGGGCTCGGTGGGTCCCCGCCCTGGGGCGTGGGGATATGAGAGCAAGAAGGACACACACAGGAGGTGGGCCGGGCCGTGTCAGACACAGGCACGGCGGCGGTCCGCTCAAATAACCCGAAACCGGCCAGCAGCGCAGCGCTACGCGGCGCGGTTCAACACTGTGAAAATCAGTTTAGCGATTCAGCGACGCCGAATTTACCATACATTACTTCGGGTCAGATAGCCATCCTGCGCCGGCCTGGGCGCACGCGACGGCTGCCGTCCGGCCAGCCACCGGCCGAGCCGCCGGCCGCAGACCTGGACAGGACAAACCGGACTTCCGAAACGGGACGGCAGCGCCCAGCCCAGCCCAGCCCAGCCAGCCCCGCGCGGGGCGGCACATTCACATGCATGGGCGTCACGGTGGCTATAAACTGATTGCTTGTGAGTCCAGCTGCCCCCGGCTGCCCCCGACTTGCACCCGTCCCGTCGGCGAGTCGCCGCGCCGGCCGCCGTCTGTCGTGTCGTCTGCTCCTCGAAATCGGGAACTGAAAGTCCAAGTCTGGACTCAAACTCGGACATCACCACGGCGAATGCTGACGATGACGCCTGCGAGAGGTAGGGTAGGCCAGCCCGCACGACACGCGTGCATGCCGAGTACGAGGTTTGCCTACCATGCAGGCGCTAGTGGTGCTGATACTGTACTGACCGGAACAGGTTCGCCCTTACGGCAACGACGAGAATCCTAGCCCGTCCTCGTCCGGTCCAGGACGGTCGATGGTTAACCGTCTCTGGTTTTTCGCATGTTTGAAGGATGTGGTGGTCATTAATTTCTTCCCTTATTTTTTGGGGGAAGAAAACCGTCTCCGCATCACCGGGGACAGGCACGGCACACGGGCCAGAGCGGCAGGGCGGCGGCAGGGCGGCCGGGGGAGGGTGGGGGTGGGGAGGGTAGCGTCCATCTCCGTGCACTTACCTCCCCACCAGCCTCACCCCCGCCGAGCCCGCGCGGTCCGGCCAAAGAGGAGGGTCCTTTTAGCTGGGTCACCGCCACTCCACCCCCTTCCACCCACCACCCTCCCCCACCCCCTGCCTCCCACCAATCCTGCCGCCGCTCTGGCCTCACCGGGGGATGTACGGTTGCGGACTCACTCTCTCTCTCTCTCTCTCTCTCTCTCTCTCTCTCTCTCTCTCTCTCTCTCTCTCTCTCTCTCTCTCTCTCTCTCTCTCTCTCTCTCTCTCTCTCTCTCTCTCTCTCTCTCTCTCTCTCTCTCTCTCTCTTTCTAAGCACACTCACCTCGGCTTCGTGTTTGTGCCATCCCCAGAATAAACTTTCCGTGCCACGAACTGGGCTGTAATATTGCTCTGGCCAGCGCAACTGACCTCGATGCCGTCAGGGAGAAAAAGGCGGCTCGACGAGAAAACAACAAAAACGAGAACCTTCCTCCATGTCGCCTCGGTGCGTGTTTCACAGCAAGTCCCCGCCGATCCCCGTGGGTTCTAACGGAAGTCGGTAACGACGCAACTGCCTGAAACATCCACCCCTTCCCCCCTGCAGACCCTAGAGGCGACTCGAGTGTTCGGCACACTCTGATCTGGTCGTTCTTCGAGGAAATGCGCGACCCGGGCGAGGGAAGTTTCCGCCCGGTCTGGTCTGGCCGAGGGTCTCTGGCCCGGTCTGACCCCACCTTTCTGTTCAGGCCGGACTAAAGGCTGTACTGAAGTTTCCCGAGGACTCCCGCCGCCCCGAGGCCCAGAGGCCAGAGGGCCCAGGGGCGCGGCGCGGGGTGGCGTGCGAATACCACGTTACCGTGCTCTGCTGCTCTGGTCCACACACAGCCGACGGACCCGCCTCGCAGGCGCGCGCTCCGGAATACAAATAAATCACTGACCACACAAGGTCCTTACCGTGCGCGGGAGAGGGACAAGGACTGCGGCAAAGAGAGGGACAGAGAGAGAAGGGGGGAGGGGAGGGCGGAGGGAGGGCTCTCCAATTAATCCCGGCCTATGTAAATACGGCGCCACCGTCCCCCTCCCCCTCAACCAACGACCGCGGCCAGCGAGCAGACCCAGCTGGACCCACTACACCCCGACAGGGACCACTGCTGCCGCCGCCGCCGCCGCCGCTGCTGCTGCTGCTACTGCTGCTACACCCTCAAGCCCAAAGCAATTGTTCAGTCTCATTGTTGGCTCGGCCAGACCGAGAGAGGATAGGGCCGGGCCAAGGCGCGGCCAAGCCCGCTAGCAAGGGCCGAGTACAGCCCGAGCCGAGCCGAGCCGAGCTGAGCCCAGCCCGGGCCGGGCCGGGCCCCGCGCAGACCCGAGGGGTGCCCTCCCGCGGTGGGGCTCATCAAACACTTGGCTAACGAGAACATACCCCGTTCGCGCACAGAGGTTACTCGCACAAAGGCGCCGGAAAAAGGTCAAAGGTGCGTAGGCCAGGCGCGGATCCAGAAGCGGCCCAAGGGAGGGGCAAAGTACCACTTTTTGCCTACTTACAGGCGGAGAGGCTTCGCAGGTTGCCCACCTGTCAGGCGCCCTTCGGGTGCCGATAGGCCCGAAGGGGGGGGGGGGCACTTTCCCCGTGCCCCCCCCCCCCCTCCCCCCTGGATCCGCGCCTGGCGTAGGCGACCCGCAGTACGCCGCCTCCGCCGCCGACCGTTCGCGTCGGGAAAGGAAAGGGTTAACCGAGCGCGATCTGTTGTACGGGCCAGTCCCGTCCCGCATCATTGACAGGCATGATATGGGTTTTATTCGTCTGTCCCATGAGTGCAGGGGCCGTTTGAGTGAGTGTGGCATTACATGTACTGGACAAAAGGGCGCGGGCAGAGGAGAAAAAAAAATCCTGGAAATGAAGGGGACAAGAGAAAATAAATAAACAATGCGATGGCATGCGGCTAATTGGGAAGGTCAATAAAGGTCGCACATGCACATAGGGGCGGCACCACACAATGACTTGACCGTGTCACCCGCAGCATCATGCCTTGCCCTCCTTTCTGTCCGCTTCATACACGACACCATTTTTTTTCTCGAGAAAGTATGGGAAAAGGGTAAAAAAAATATTTCGGGGTTGGTGGTGAATGGTCATGCAAGTAAGGGGATATCCACCCGCGGAGGAGGCCGCCGATGTGAGCCCGCAGGAGTTCTAGTTGGTGGTGATCAAGGCCGTGGCTCCGGTCCGGGAGACCTCCTCATCCCCGTCCCGACCCGAGCGGGCTGAGGCGAGCCGGATACAGTACTCCGTGTCACGTGTATTTCATCGATACCTCCTCCATCTTCTCGCGGTATAATCTGTTCTTGTCCTCCTCTGGCCGCAGCCCAGGCCGGCCGAGGCCCTCAGGCCCTTGGCCCTTGGGTCCGTCCTCTACCCGGCGCAGCTCTCACTGCTCTCAGCCCTTGTTCCCGTCTCCGTTGCGCCGCTGTTTTGCGCACTGGCCGTTTTGTGGTCAGCCCCGGCTTTGCAGGCCTCGCCCAGACCTCGCCGACGGACATGCCGACCTCCACCGATGGGCCGTGTGGCCGTGTGCGGCCCGGCCTCTACGCACGCTAAATGGGGTGAAGTTATGTGGGTCCATTTTGGTTCCCTTTTCGCATTACCGGAGGCGGGGGAGCCCTGGTCGAGCAGAGGAGGAAGGGGGAGGGGAGGGGGAGGAAAGGGGGAGGGGAGGGGAGGGGGCAGAACGGTCCTGGTCCTGGCCGATCCGAAGGAGAGGGCGAGGGCCACTGTCACCGACCACACCGAGGCAGAACAGGAAACTCTCCGGCAACCAAGTTATTCCGTCCTCCCGCCCCTTTCTCCCCTTTCACTCCCCCCCCTTTCCCCCTCGGCCTCTCTCTCTCTCCTCCTCCACTCCTCCCCTCCTTCTTCGTTTCTTTGGAAGGGTTGGTCGTTTTCGTTTCGTGGGGATTGGGGGTCACTTTTTTGCTGACGTAATTCAAAATGATACCGTTCCCGCCACGGTCGGCAGACTTGGTAGATCGTTTGAGACCTGCTGCTGCTCGGGGCAAAGCGGGAGGCTGATGGCTTTTTACCCCCCTTTTTTTTCGTATACATTTTGCGATTCGGGTGTAAAGGTACGCGCACCTTTGCTGCGGGCGTCGGCATCTGCTGCGCAACCCGCAACGCACGTGATTGCAGCAAGTCTATGGTCTGGAGCTGGGCCAGCTGCGTGGGTGTTGCCGGCCGAGCCGGAGCTGGCGGACTCGGAGGAAGGCGTCGTCCATGCCCGGCCCGGGGAGCACCAAGGAGGCCGTGCCCTGCCAGCACGCAGCCAGCCCTCCTTGAACTCGAGAAACCACATTCATTCGTCGGCCTGGTCTGTTCTGGTCTGGTCTGTTCTGGCCCGGCCTGCCTTGCGGCTTTTCTTTGAACTCAAAGGAGGGGGAGAAGGCAAGGTCGCCTCCGTCCTCGTCTTCGTCGTCGACGTCGTCGTCTGACCAATAATGTGCCGTTTCCTTTGCAGACGTCCTCCCTTTGGCCGGCCGGTTCTCGGAGCCCGGGAGCTACGGGAGGGGGCACGGGGAGGCGTAGCACCGGGCCGCCGCCGCTAAGGGTCGCCGGGGCGCGTCTGTGCGGGAAGAAGACGGCGACGTTGATGGCGTCCACGGCATACGTCGACAGTGCGGACAGGGGCGGCGCGGCGGCGGCCTGGACCCTGCCCCCTGCCTGGGGAGGGCTGGTGAGGTGAGGTGACCTTCGCGGTCGAGAGGGAAGACGAACGGCGACGACGACTCCAGAAAGGTAGAGCAGAGCCTCCCAGGGAAGGGCGCGGCGCAGAGCCGTCCGTGCCGCCCGCAGTGGCCGCATGTACTTTCATACAAAATTCAAGCGCAAATGGAGGGCCATTTCAGCAGGACATCTTGCGGTTCGGCCCCCCGCCCGGCCCAGCCCAGGCCAGCCTGCCGGCCCCGGACGGATCGCCGGCTCCACGCCACGCCGGAGACGGAGAAAAGGAAGTCGGCGCGGGGCGGGGCGGGGCGGGGCGAGAGAGAGAGAGAGAGAGAGAGAGAGAGAGAGAGAGAGAGAGAGAGAGAGAGAGAGAGAGAGAGAGAGAGAGAGAGAGAGAGAGAGAGAGAGAGAGAGAGAGAGAGAGGGAGGAACCGGAGGGGAGAGTGGATATTTTTCGCAGTCCGTCGCCGGTGAGATAGAGAAAGGGGTTGTTTCGGATAAATAATAAATGTGGACGCGCTGCTTGGGCCCCGCTCGGCACCCGCGGCCCGCGGCCCCCCAGCCGAGCGGAATTAACGGGGCCAGGACCAGCCGGGACCAGCAGACAGGGCAAAGGCAAGGCCAGGTCCGGGCCGCGCAGCCAGGCTGCTTGCCTCCATGCAGGTCGTGATTTAGAACTCAGGGTCAGCGCCGCACCGCGCCGTGCGGCCATTGCAGCAGCGGGCGGCGGCGCGCGCCACGGAAATTACAACCCCCGCGCTGCGCTGCTGGCGCTGCCCCTCGCCGCTGGTGCACTGTACCGCCTGCTCGCGGCGTCCTTGTTGCTCCCGCGGCGGGGCAGGGCGAGGAGGGACGGAGAGAGAAGACGACTCCACTGCGGACGCGGCCCATCCGATCCGTGCCGTCGTCGTCGTCATCGGGGGTGTGTGCGTGCGCCGTGCGCCACCCTCCCCCACCCACCGCCGGGGCTGCGTCCAGGGCGGGCCACGGATGGCGTCGGCCGCGGGGTGACGCCGCGGAGGCGGCCCGCGCGCCGAGGGGAGGAGAGGAGAGGAGACACCCGAGGGCCGGCGGCGTGCTACGTGCTCGTCGTGGGGTGGGCACTGCCCGGCCCGGCCCGGCCGCGGCACTGGGCACTGGGACCAGGGGCTACTTCAGCAGCCAGGGTGGCGCGGCGTGGGCGCCCGGCCCGGCGGCACGAACAGCCGAGGGGTTGGGAATGGCGCTCGTCGGAGACCATAAACTTTTTGTTCATTCCGTCCCTTTTCGACCCTCTGCTCTGTCCTGTCCAGCTGGGGGAGGCCCGGAGGCCCGCGGCCCGCCCCCAGCAAACACCACCACCACCGCCGCCAACACGGTGTGCACAAAGTATAAGCGAGGCCAACTTATCTGCGTCCATTTCCCTAATCCGCCAGGACCCCCTATAGTAGCTCGGTGGTTAGGTGGTCTTTTTCTTCTGTCCGTTCGTCATCTCCTTCCGAACAGGGAACGCATAGCGGCGCCACGGGCCACGGCCACGCCGGTGAAGTCGTATATATAGCTCCGCGTCGGGGAGGAGAGCATCGTTGTAGTGAAATTATTTCAATGTTCGCTCTGGCCTGGCGTCCCCGCGTCACAGTGGCGTGCGCCCGCGAGGCCCCCTGCCTCTCCCACCCACTCCCCTCCTTGTCCACCTCGTCGTTTATATATTCTCTGCGGGCAACACACCACTGTGCCGCCCGCAGGACGTCGCCGGGGGACGCCGGGGCGCCCGCGGAGGACAAGAAGAAGGGCGAGGGGCGGAAGGAGGAGAAGGGTACAATATTATCTGCTGCTTCCTCGCGAGGCAGCGAACAGCGGCGAGGGGGGCGGCGAGGGGGGCGGCGAGGGGGACGGCGGGGGGACAGGAACCAACGGGGTCCAACGGGGACCTCTCGGTCGTAACAATGCACACGGTAGGCTACAGGTCCCCCGCAGGTCCCGAGGCAAGCAGCGACTCTCTCTCTCTCTCTCTCTCTGTCTCTCTCTCTCTCTCTCTCTCTCTCTCTCTCTCTCTCTCTCTCTCTCTCTCTCTCTCTCTCTCTCTCTCTCTCTCTCTCTCTCTCTCTCTCTCTCTGCCTACCGAACAAAGGTATATAGCAGGCTGCGGACTCCACGGCCGCGTCCGGGACGGCGCAGCAGCCAAGGAGGGAGAAGCGGCGGGGACGAGGAGGCACGCGGAAGATTATTAGACGCGCCGTACAGGTTCCCCTTAGGTTCCCCTGCGAGCACCCCGAGGTCCTCTCTCTCTCTCTCCCCCTTAGTCCTTTTATTATATCTCCCTTTTTTCCCATGTCGCGGCATCACTGTGTATCCGTGCGCGGTGCCGGCCGTAGCCCGCCGTGCCGGAGCCTTCACGGGCCGCGACTCGCCGCCGAAAGGGTTGAGAGCGGCAGTGCGGCCGGAGCGGCATATGTCAGGTAGAGATGCAGCGGCGATAAAACGGTAACGGTTCCGCGATGGGGTCACGCCGCATCAATAAGGTGTCGCTGTGACGTCATCAGCATCTTTTTCGTCGATCAGTTTTCAATAATTTTTTTTTCTCACGGTTGGATTGTTGTTTTGCAGTAATAAATAAGCTCGTTTGGTCAGACAGCGCAGAACAATCCGGCGCGGACGAGGGATTTGAAATCCTCGGTCGCGCGTGACAGAGCTACCTTGTGTGACCCCACCAAATGGTCGTGACATATCGTCAGCGAGAGCTAAGGCTCCAGAAATTTTGAGTTGGCTCGTGGCCGACGCCGTGGCGGAGATACTCTCTGCTGCGGTTCCCCTTCATACTGTTTCCGCTTTTCTTCTTCGTTACGACTTCTTACTTCCGTTACGGACTTTTCCGGAGTACTCTATTAGGAAATTCTCAGACGAACGGGAAGGGCCACGTGGAGAGAAAGAGACGCAGGGCAGGCCCAGCCCAGCAGCAGCGTCATTTGGCAAATATTTTTTAAACCACATTCCTGGCGTACCTGCAACACGGCAGAGGGGCGTGTGAGGGGAGATGTGATGTAAGACTGGGGGCGTCTGCACGCAAATGTGGTCCACAGATGAGTAAATGTTTCGAAACGGTGAAACCATCAAAAATTAAACACTGACACCGATACGAAATTTATTTAAAACTTTTGGCCCCAGGTAATCGCGCTTCCTTTTGACCCTTTCCCCTCGACTGTTACCGACTAATGGAACCCAGATCCCAGATGTCGGAAACGCATAGGTCCGTCTCACTCACTCATGAGGGCCATACGTGGAGGGTGCTCCCTATAATATGTTATTGATCATTTACTACAGCAACACATAAAAAAAAAATAACGCATCGGCTCGTGATAAAGGCAGACAAAGCGATTTTTCCGTTTTAGTATCGGCGCACCGTTTTGTTCCGGGAAAGGGTTGAGATGAGTCAGTGTGTCCTCATTTTTCGGAAGGGATCGCGGGACAACGGTGCAGCCCGAGCAGTTGCAGGGGGAGGGGGAGGGGTGCGCGAGGGGAGGGGAGGGGGAGAGGAACTTTCGATTTTTCTCACGATTGTGTTTCTTTCCTATCGACAGAAAGAGAGTGATCCAGCAAGCGCTCCGTATCTTTCTTTCTTTTTTTTTTCGGTCGACATTGTTTTGGTGCGGTAGGTGAGATGTCCTATTGTTGTGGCGGATTTTGGTCTCTGGTCGGGACGGGACGGGACGGGGCCGATACGACACGACATTCGAGTGCCGATGGCTGCCGATGGCACAGAGTGCGCAGCGCTGCGCAGCGCTTGCCCCATGTGACTTTCGGCGGCAGATGACGCGGCTCGAGGGGGAAAATAAAACACAAATTCATCGTACGGCATGGCGTCGTCGTGGTGTGTACGAAAACATGAGCTTCGCCATTCATCTTGCGAGCGGGACGCGGGACATCGGCTTTGTGTCACGGAGAGAGAGAGAGAGAGTGTGTGTGTGAGAGAGAGATAGAGAAAGAGAGAGAGAGAGAGAGAGAGAGAGAGAGAGGAATGTTGTGCGTGTGTGTGTGTATCGAAAACGACCCTTTCGCCCGCCTCCGCCTGGGCCCGGGCGGGGGGTACGACGGGTCGGCAGTGCAGTGGCCCGGCGGCCCACGCCCGCCGTACGCAGAGGCGTACCCAGCCGACAGGTTGCATTCGAACGGCACAGCAGGTCCTCCTGGATGCTTGGATTACGAGCCTCACGAGTCGTGGAAAGTGGCATGACTTTTATTTTCATATCTCCCGTGGGTTGGCGGGACGTTACGCGGTCGTGGCGGCCCGGCCCGGCCCGGCCCGGCCCGGCTCGGCTCGGCTCGTCCAGCACGTCCCGCCCGCGCTCTGGGCCAAGGCACGGGCTCACACCCACGCCGCACAGCACAGCACACCCTGCTCACACGCAGGGACGCGCCAGTAGTGGCCGGCTGGGGGTGGGGGTGGGGGTGGGCGAGCCGCGTTGCCGCCGGCCGCCGCCAGGGGGCAGCACTGCTCGGGAGGCGTAGGCCGTAGGCGGTGCGCGGCCGCGGCAGGCGTTTCACGGTCAGAAAGCACTCGGCCGCGTCGAGAGCCGAGAGCCGCGGCCAGGTAAAAAGGGAACGGGCTGCTGCCGGCTGCTGCCGCTGGGCGCGCGCGTCCGCCGGCCTCACTGATTGCCTCCACCGTCACCCCTCGGGGGCCGTCCATGACTCACGTGGTGTACCATGCGGCGTGTGCAAAGCATTCTAGGGGAGGCTACCCCGCACCCGAGCAGCCGAGCGTGGGGTATCTGCCGGAATAGAGGTTTCCAGCGAGGCTCAGAAGCGGAAGCTGAAGAACAAAAGCACTCCCAGCCCGGAAGCTCTGGAGAGCAAGTATGAGAAATTTTGATGCACAAGAGCGGCGCCAAATATGGCAGATAACCTCCAACTTCCCTCAAAACGCCATTCAAGTTTCTCATACCTGCCCTCGAGAGTTTCCGGTCTGGAAGTTTTTTTGTTCTTCTACTTCCGTTTCCAAGTCTCATTGGGAACCTCTATGGCCTCGTCGGCGGATTACGCTACCGGTGGGCGTCACGTATATTGTGGACGGCCCCTTGTGTCCGCGCTGTCTGCAGCAGAGATAAGGTGAGGCCGAGGAAAGAGCAGCCCGTCCCACTCCACACGACAAGGATGACACCTCTCTGCCACACGCCGAACCGGTCTCCCGCAACGGGCCGCCAGGCTTCTCCCCCTCGGCCTGTGGCCTCCGGAGCCTCCGGAGCCTGCGGTCAGCCAGCGTGAGATGCTGCATGACCCCGGACAGCACACCACAGCCCGCTGGACCCGTCCTGTTTGACGCCTGTGTCTCTATCGCCCCGCAGCCAATTATTCATCCTGTTCCCTCCCCTCGGCTCGGCACTGTCAGCGTCCATCCGCAGCCAGAGGAGCAGGAACTTCTCCAGCCGGCTCTGTCGCGGGCTCGGCTCCTGAGGGGGGACACCGACGACTGGGACCCGGAGCGGCTCCACCCCGACTGTAGAGTACTCCAGGGAAACTCAGAACGGGGGTTAAGAAGAAATGAAGAATCACTAAAGAGGGTCCAGTACCACAGACAAAGTACCATCTTCCTCCGGCTCTGCGGCGACGACAAAGATTGGAATGCTGTAGCTCGTGCTGCTGATATGTTCCGACCATTTGGTATGGAGGCACGGCTGATCTGTTTGGTACGAGATCGCACACCGACGCGCTTCGCGTCCCGTTTCGAGTGGCCCACGTGCCGCAACTACTCTCATACATCAGTATGGGAAATAGAGCGGAGCACATAAGAGGATTGATGCGCGCGGCTCGGGTCAAGTGAGCATGTAAACAGAGCTGACCTGATTCGAGGTGTGATACAGGAGAGAAGGGTGTGGTCCCGCAGCCGGATGGCGCACTCGTCTCCCCTCCGTGTTACATCCGATATCTGGACCAGTTTCGGGCCACAAACTGGACCAGACTACGCGCAGCAGCCGTGTCTTCCGGGGAACAGAGGTCAGCAAGATTACGGAATCTTTTTTTTTTGGTGGGGTGCTGACCGCGACCACTCACATCCGCATGGACCCGACGTCATCGGGGTGGTTTTGTGTGATGCTGCATGCATTATACCGTCATAGGGTGACTTTATTTATCCTGCGCTGTGTGTGTGTGTGTGTGTGTGTGTGTGTGTGTGTGTGTGTGTGTGTGTGTGTGTGTGTGTGGTTTAGTTAAATCGGGTCGAAAGTGAGAGAGGTCACGGCAGCAGAGATTATAATGAATAATGATTGGCTGACGATGATGAATGTCCTGAAATAGAATACTCCGGAGAAGCCCAAAACGGCAGTAAGAAGTCGTAACGAGGGACAAGAACGCTGGAGAAAATGCGAGAACTCGCGTGAATTGTTTTGAAAATGCAGCGAGATTTTTCCCAACACGCGATTCCTCATACTTCCCCAGCCCCAACTTCTGACTTCCGTTTCTGTTTTCTCCGGAGTACTCTATTGGTGCGATGGCTGCTTGATGATGTGTTGAGATGACGTCGCTCATGTGCCGTGTGTTTTGTGTTGCAGATCACGTCGGCCTTCGCACGGCCTCTTGGCTCCCATGAATGGACCGAAGCGGGTTGACGCGGGCCCCGGCACATCGGCTCACATGCATATGAAAAGCTCGCTTCAATTACCTCTCACTTGGACGACCCCACCCAGGCCGGCGGCCCGCGTGGTGTTCACCGGGAGCCGGACGCGGGGAGGCTCAGTCGCCGCCCCGCCGCCCCGCCACCCTTCCAACCCTTTCGCCCTCCCAGCTCGCGCTCCGTGGTCGCCGCCATGGACGGCAGTGTTCAGCGGCCAGGCTGGACGCGCACGATGATGAAAAATTAAAAAAATGACGCTGACAAACAGAACTCTTTGATGAACATCACATCGATCTATTTTTGCTTTCCCCGTTGCCTACCGAAAGAGTGGAAATGTGTTCATCTGAAATTTTCCCGTATTGTTTCTGAGAGGTTTTCTTGGCGGAACCCGGCACCCTTGATCGCTCTACTTTATTTCGAAACTATTTTGTTATTATTTCCACCCATTTTATAAATAAGTTGAATGACCACACCGCATCAGTGCCCCTGCAGCAACCCATCTACGGTGCTTATTCCGGGCGGCTTTTATTTACGGGATTGCTGACCCTTTTCGGGAAAAACGCATACTAAAGCCTTAAGGCGATTGTGGCTACGTAAGGCCTCTCGTGTGTGTGTGTGTGTGTGTGTGTGTGTGTGTCAGGCAAGGAAAAGAAGCCTGGGGGCTGAAGGGACAGGGCAGGACTGAGAGAAGGACCAGAGGGCAGGAGCAGGACATAAGGGCGCGCGTATACACACACGCACACACACACACATACACAAGGGGAGAGGCCAACCGAGCTCATCCTGGCCGATGGAAAAGGAGGCAGCATGAACTTCATGCATTCATACGAGCGCGCGCACACATGAGAGAGAGAGAGAGAGAGAGAGAGAGAGAGAGAGAGAGAGAGAGAGAGAGAGAGAGAGAGAGAGAGAGAGAGGGGGAGTGAAGGGAAAAGGGATCCAATCCACTCGGCGCGGCAAAGGTGGAAGAAGGCTATTCAACGCATACCGGGCCGGGCCTGGTCGCGGGAGAGGGGGGGGGGGCATCAAAGGATTCGCAATGAGGAAAAGAAGCAGCATTTGCAAAGCATCATGCTGCACGGCACGGCAGGTCCCCGCACACGGCCTGGCCCCTACGTCTGGTCAGTCGAATGTGTGCTGCCAGGCTACATGAGCCTCATGTGTGTCTGTGCCTCTGCACTGGAGCTCACAACGAGTCATCACAAGGCTGTCATCCTGACGTCCGCGCCGTCGTCAAAAGCGCTGCCCGCCGGAGGGGGGGGGGGGGAGGGGCGATATCTATCCATATTAATGAGAGTGAGAGAGAGAGACAGAGAGATTGGTTCGCCACACAGAATGCTGATGCTCGCAAACGCGCTGAGCAAAAAGGGGTGAAAGCCTGCGGGATGGCGGAGAAACCGATAAAGGATATAGCGAGACTGCATAGGCGGTGCGACTCTCTCTCTCTCTCTCTCTCTCTCTCTCTCTCTCTCTCTCTCTCTCTCTCTCTCTCTCTCTCTCTCTCTCTCTCTCTCTCTCTCTCTCTCTCTCTCTCTCTCTCTCTCTCTCTCTCTCTCTCTCTCTCTCTCTCTCTCTCTCTCTCTCTCTCTCTCTCTCTCTCTCTCTCTCTCTCTCTCTCTCTCTCTCTCTCTCTCTCTCTCTCTCTCTCTCTCTCTCTCTCTCTCTCACACACACACACACACACCATGTCACGTGACCCGCGTAGCTTTTCGCCTGGACTGTACGCCAAACCCTTTGCCGGCTCATCGTCCCGGCCCTTCACCGCTATGAGAAATTGCGATCAAACGACGACGTTGTTCTTACTCTGGGCGGTGGGGTAGTATACTTGGTGGACTAGCGGGGTGGTGTCATTGGGTTAGTAGTTGGTGGAGTAGCGGGGTAGCGTTGGTGGGGTAGTACTTGGTGGAGTACGGCGGGGACCAGCGGGGACGTCGGGGACCTCGGCCCCACGCTGCGGAGACCCCTGGGACCGCGCGGCAAGGGATGGTCCGGGCCGTGGCGTTGGTGGCCTGGCGGGGTGCAGTGCCATCTGTGGCCGACGAGGGTCAACACGCCAGGAGTCATCCCCTACTCCCGCCGGTGGCGGCGCGGGCCCAGGAATCTTCTCCTCCTTCAACCCCTTCTTGATATTTCCGAAGACAGCACAAGCCCACCCGTAATCCTCTTTATTTTTTCCCCCCTCTTTTCTTTTCGCGAAGAAAGGATACAGTGCGGAGGATATACGACAGGGGAGCGCGGGGTCGGGGCAGGACGGTGGGTCCGGTGGACTCCTAGTGAGAGAAAAATTGGCATTCGTCGCGAAAGCCCTCCGCGCTCGCAGGGGGATGAAGTGTGAAACGGCAGAGAGCAGCTCATTGGGAACGCACATGTGCATCAGGGCCACAGCGGGGTCACTGACCACCGAGGGATGCTATATAAGAGATAAGCCTATATTTTTTACACGTTGGCTCCTAGACGACGGCCTGGTGGGAAAGACTTTGTGCTGCGTGGTTTCTCATATACTGTCTGTTTCTGTGACCGCCTTTAAAAAAATATATGTACTTCTTACTTTCGGCCCACAGCTCTTCTACCGGAATGCCCTATTTACTGTGGTGGAAGCAGGAAGCAGTATGTGTGTGTGCGTGCAGGAATTAGTTGTGTCTATTTTCATATCCGATTTACAAGCTGTGGCTTCTTCTATTTCGAGGCCGTAGCGCAGCCAGCCACTCGGAATAAACAGCGGCAGCGGGGTGCCCCGCCCCGCCCCGTCCCTCCACGCTTCCATTTTGCAACAGGCGGCCCTGGCTCGGCCCTCCGCCCCGTCCACGGCGTGTGAGCTCATCCCGAATGAATACGCCTCTTTCGGCACGGCACGCGCTCCGCTCCTTGGTTTGTACGAAAACATCGCCGGTATTCGAACCCGGAGTGCGCCTCAGGCAGCCGCGCCAGCAATAAACAGCGATGGTAATTAATGACTCGGCCGGCAATGCACGGGACAACATGACATACGCCCCGGTTGTCGGCGCCGGCAGCATCCGAAGGGGGCGCTGGCATAGGGAGGCCATAGGGCGAGGGCGAGGCCCCCGGCGGGGGCGGGGCGGCCACTTCCGGGTGCAGACCGTCTTCCGGCCCTGACTACTGCTTAGCCCCGGCTGCCATGGCGGCCCCAGCGGCCCCAGCGGCCCCCAGCTCGTCTCGTCCGGCGGCTGTCCATGGCCCGCTGCCCGCCCGCCCCCCGCCTACCCGCCCCGGAACCGAGACTCGGCGACTCGGTCTTCCCGGTTGGCGAGCCGCCGAAGCAGAACGCACATAGAATAAGCTTCCTTTTTGCAGACGATTGGGAGGGACGCTGACGTCGGAGGTACGGAACTGCGGCGACGTAGCGGTCGTCGGGGACCTCGTCACCGAGGTCCTCGCCGGGGACACGGTGGAGGGCAGGCACATGTTTGGCGCAGATCGAGTGGTATTACGTTCCGAAACGGTGCGTGATTCGCGTCCCAACGCGCTGGCGGCCGCTGCGGCGCTCCCCTACCGCTGCAGCCGCTGCCGCTGCGGCGCTCCCCTACCGCTGCAGCCGCTGCCGCTGCGGCGCTCCCCTACCGCTGCAGCCGCTGCCGCTGCGGCGCTCCCCTACCGCTGCAGCCGCTGCCGCTGCGGCGCTCCCCTACCGCTGCAGCCGCTGCCGCTGCGGCGCTCCCCTACCGCTGCAGCCGCTGCCGCTGCGGCGCTCCCCTACCGCTGCAGCCGCTGCCGCTGCGGCGCTCCCCTACCGCTGCAGCCGCTGCCGCTGCGGCGCTCCCCTACCGCTGCAGCCGCTGCCGCTGCGGCGCTCCCCTACCGCTGCAGCCGCTGCCGCTGCGGCGCTCCCCTACCGCTGCAGCCGCTGCCGCTGCGGCGCTCCCCTACCGCTGCAGCCGCTGCCGCTGCGGCGCTCCCCTACCGCTGCAGCCGCTGCCGCTGCGGCGCTCCCCTACCGCTGCAGCCGCTGCCGCTGCGGCGCTCCCCTTCCGCTGCAGCCGCTGCCGCTGCGGCGCTCCCCTACCGCTGCAGCCGCTGCCGCTGCGGCGCTCCCCTACCGCTGCAGCCGCTGCCGCTGGCCGGGGCTGGACCCCACCGGTGGCTTCTCTTTCGGTTCCCTTGCTTTCTCAATTTCTGACAGTGTCACCCGCCCCTCCCCTCCCCTCCCCTCCGCCCTTGCCCTCGTCCAGCCGCTCCGTCGGCCTCCGCAACCCCTTCGGCTCGGACGGGCCTCTGCGGGCTGGGCTGCTGCTGGGGTCCTTGGCCCTCCCCACCCCCCTCCCCCTCCCACCAATTCACTCCCCCTTCCGATACGACCAGCAGCTCTCCGAGAGACCCGCTCCAGAATTGACCATTTCGATTGGATGGCCACCAGAAACATCAATTCCAGAGAGGGAGGAAAAAACATTCCCCGTCCGCGCGCCCTCTCCGCCGCTCTGTGCTCCCAGCTGCCCTCCGCCCCCGGCTGCCCCGGCCGCCGGCCGCCGCTACACACGCACCCTATTTGCCTCCAAAGGGTTTGCTATCGCGAAATGCATGACGCCAAAGTTCGGCCCGGGTGGACGTGGACGCTGGGAGGGGTTCGGCGGCTCGGCCGCGCATGCGAGATGGAAAGGAAAACGCCACGGCGCAACCGGGCTGGAAATTCGCACAGTAGTGAGAGGGACTCTTCTTTAATCTTACGCTGGAAAACATACAAACCGTTCGCATCGCACACGGACGGCACGGCAGGTGTAGGGAAGGCATAAGCGTTGGCTGAAACGTACCCATCAAACGGAGGCGTGACCGAATTTTTCTCGACGCGCGCCGCTCTGCTCTGGCCGGGCCGCTCCCGCTCTCCTTCTGATTTACAGCAGGGTCGGGTCGGGTTCTGACCTGGACGGACGAGCGCGGGGCGGACCGTGAGACGTGAACAGAGAGGTGTAATATGGAGAGGCGGGATGTATACGCCCTCCACACACACACACACACACACACACACACACACACACGGGACGGGCGCGCGATAGAACGCAAGCCATCATGACGCCCGGGTCGGCGATGTGTAACATTTTTTCCCTCTCCCCTTCGCGCCATCGCTGGTATCCAATGAATGGATAAGCAGCAAACCCACCGCTGGCACGAACCCTTAGGATCTCTCCGCCGGCCCCGCGCCGCCCCCGCTCACCCGGGGAGCACGGCAACTGCCCCCCTGGGCCCTGCCCTGCCCCCGGCCGCCCCCACCCCGCCGCCCCCGCTGCGGCAAAAGGCCGGGCCGGGCGCGTGAGGAACGGCAAATGGAGAACGGAAATACGTGTGAACGCACGCCGCGCACAACACCGCCAGGATTGCGGCCGCGCCGGGGTGACGTCATGACGCGGTGCTAAGCGGTACCCAGAACGCCCACCATAGCCGCGGCCCGTGAAAAAGGAAGACAGGCGGCAGGCGGCCTGTGATAATTTAAAATTTAGTGCTTTTATGTCACCTTGTGAAAAACAAACAAAGAAAACTGTTTATTTTATTTATTTATTTTTTTAAAGTTGAAAATGAGCCCATATTGTTCTGCTCGCTAAGTGTGGGAAAATCTGATGCAGGAAATAATGATGTTGTCCGCCTGCGGGCCCTGCGGGCGCCGGCTATGCCGAGAGCGCCGTACGCGGGGATGTCCTGTCGGTGCCGGACGAGGGTGGCGGCTCGTGGCGGCATGTGGTGCCTCTCATTGGCTGACCGGTCCCCCCTCCCCTCCCCCATGCAGTCCGCCGGCTTCCGCTGGCCCGGCGCGGGCGACTTGACCCCCGGCCCGGCGGCGTCGCTGACCAGTACACTGCGAGAAAATTAGCCGGGATACAGTCAGGGTCCGGTGCGAGATGGTCGTAATTACAGTGCACACCTCCCTTCTGGCAGACTATGTCGAGTCTGTCCAAACTCGGTGAAATGTGCGATGCAAGACGTGGACACGGACACGGGGTGGGCTCTGGGATGGGATCTGCCTGGCACGGCACGGCGCTGGCCTGGTGGTGGTGGTGGTGGTGGTGGTGGTGGTGGTGGTGGTGGTGGTGTTGGTGAGCCCTGGATGTAACTTGCAGGAGATGAGAAGCTACGACGAAACTGGGAGAGGCAAGGCGAGCAGGGCGAGGCACGGTGGGCCGGCGAAGAGGATGTGGTCTCAACGGGGGCCTCCCTGCTCTGGCCCTTGCCTCCCGGCCCGGCCGCGCGCCCCGCCGGCCCCGCCCCCTGGGGCCCCGAGGGGGGCAGCAGGCCAGGCTCCATCCCCCAAGGCAGGACGACGATGAGCCCAGAACAAACAGCGTTGGACTCTTCAGACGTCCACACAAGGATACGGCGGGGGACGTCCTAAGCAAACATTGCGAGCTCGGGGCGGAGAGGGGCCGGGGGAGACGCAGTGAGAGAGAGAGAGAGAGAGAGAGAGAGAGAGAGAGAGAGAGAGAGAGAGAGAGAGAGAGAGACGGGGGGAGACCAACAGGGACCGACACGGGGGGATCTCGCGGCCCCGCGCCCCGCACGGCTACATGGGCAGAGACATGTGCGTGCGGCGTTAGGGAAGGTAGAGGGCACGGCCCAGGCTAGGCCGGCCACGGCTGTGCGGCGTGCGGCACCGGCACCATAAAGAATAAATAGTGAAGGGAACACACACACACGCGCACACACACACACACAAACACACAGAATGCACCTGGACTGGGCTAGTACGGCGCTGGTGGCTCAGCGGAGGGCGCCTGCTGGGTAGGCAAACCCGCTGGGCAGCGGTGCGAGGAGCTTGCCTACCTAACGGGCGTGAGGGCCCAGTGCCTGCGCCTGCTCAGCCAGGAGCGTCTCTCTGTCTCTCTCGCCCCCATGGTGGTCCATAATATTTTTCCTTTTTTTAAAGTGGGGTTCCCGCTACCTTTTCTTGTTCCACTACCCTCAATCGGATGATTTTTCCAAACTTTCGTATATATCTGCAAAACGAAAAAAATATTTTGAACACACACTCTCACTCTCTCTCTCTCTCTCTCTCTCTCTCTCTCTCTCTCTCTCTCTCTCTCTCTCTCTCTCTCTCTCTCTCTCTCTCTCTCTCTCTCTCTCTCTCTCTCTCTCTCTCTCTCTCTGCTGGACTATAACTCCTG
The DNA here is from genome assembly GCA_038380765.1 of Odontothrips loti. Classification (NCBI taxonomy): domain Eukaryota; kingdom Metazoa; phylum Arthropoda; class Insecta; order Thysanoptera; family Thripidae; genus Odontothrips; species Odontothrips loti. The sequence goes on from CM076249.1 coordinate 14,565,904, forward strand.
CCTGCAGCTAGACATGTGCGGGAGCCGTGCGCGGGGCGGGGTGTGGTGTGGCAAGCCAGGGAGACTCCTCGACAGATCCCCGGGGACCCCTTCACTCTTCCTGAGGAAATTACTTTCCCCGTGGCCGTCCGGGCCGGGCAGGGCGAGAGCAGCCCGGGAGCAGCGAGCGGTGTGCTGTGTTAGCGTGTGTGTTGGGGGGGGGGGGCGGCAGTGCGGGGACAGCGGGGGCACTGTGGAGCGTCAGGGTGGGGTGCTCATACGGGTCAATTTACGCGGATTAATAAACTGTGGTCTGATTGCAGATGGGGAGGAGCCGGTGTGCGGAGAGGTACATGACGCACCTCCGTCTCCAAGGCCACTGCCGCCCGCACCCCGCGCACATCGTGTGCGGTACCGACTTGACTCCGGAGTTATTCACTTCAGAAAAAAAAGGTGTGGTTCTTATGTGGGAGCACTTGTAAAGTAATTTATCTCCACTCCACTTCTTATTTCTATTTACCAAACTAGAGGCCGTCAAACATAAATTACTGAGATCATATGAGCATGCCATGCCGCGCTGCTCCCTGGCGGCCTCCTTCTGAACTAATTAGTTCCCCTTCCTGATGACCATGCGTGGGACGCCCACTAAGTGTCGCCCCCTCAGCGGCCGGCCACCACAACGCGCCCTCTGAACTGTCAAAATAACAAGTTGTTTCACCCGCAGCAGGCAGCGCCGGCAGCGGCGAGGTGTGTTGTTGCGAACGAGACTTTTAGTGGCGCTTAGTGTGGCACTAAGCCGCCGTGGGCCAGGTTAGCTTTACGATGTGGCCACACCGACGAGCTCGTAAAGGTCCCCCCCCCCCCCCCCCACCACCACACTCAAACCCCTCACCGCACCACCACCACCACCACCTAAGCCTACCGCTCATCTTCACTATTTAAAGTAAAAACGCCTCTGTCATAATTGAAGCACGTGTTTGTTGCCCACGGTTCCCCACAGGCAGACTAGGCAACCTCGCGGAATTGTCGTGGGCGCCGGGGCGGTAGGCAATCCCAACTCCTGCGCGCACGCGCGTCGTGCGGGTTGGCCTACCCTACCATTCGCAGGCGCCGGCCGCTCTCACTCTCGACCTTTCGACAGACCTGTCGTCGTGTTGGGGGCCGTTCAGAGGAACCACGTGACACGTAAATCAGGCACTTTGGTGATGTGAACGGCGAAAAGTAAGCGCGGGCAACAGGAATTGTGGTATTCGAACCCGATTCCAGGAAAGGTCACGGTGATTGTGAACGGCTCCCAACTCGAGCGGCAGCGTCGGCCACTCTGCCGGTGCTTGTGCGCTTTATCGGAGGTGTCCTCCTTCCTCCATGGTGCCAGCCCTAGCCGTGGCCTCAGCCGACCACACACACACACACACACACACACACTCGCTCGTTCCGCTGCAAAGGTCGCCGCCGTCGATGGCCGCGGCCCCCGGCCACGGCCCCGGGGTGGCCGGTGTCCTCCGCGGCGATGCCCTTCCGGACGGGAAATGCCAGCGTTAGTGTCCCTTATTGGCTCTGCCCGGCCCACGGCGGTGGGCCGTGAGCCCTCCGTACAGAGCGTTTCGTAGATGGCGTCACAGACACTCGCATTGCCGCGAAAACGGTGCGCCGCCGGGCCGCCGGGGGCAGGCTAGCCTGGCTAGCACTGTTACACGGCTCCTCGCGCGCGCGCGCTGTCTCATTGTTTTCAGCTGTTTTTTTGTGCGTGGAAAATGTAGCAGAAAACAAAAAAAAACTCTGTAGCCAGCTCTTTTGGCGTCCTCTCAGCACGGCTCTTTACACACACACACACACACACAGAGGACATGCGGACGTCATCTCTTTGCATTTCTTGTCCCATGGTTCTACTCGCGTCGTCTCTGTTCCCGGCTCGGGAGTGACTGCAAGGAAAGTGTGTGTGTGTGGGGGGGGGGGGGGGTCGACTCGTGCCTCGTGGCGCGGGGGTAGTAGCATCCTGGCCACCTCACCGTTTTGTGCCTCGTCCCGGTGCCCCCCTCCCCTCCCTGCAGAATGCATTTCATCTTTTCCCCATACTATAGCCGGGCTCATATATATTCTTTTCAGATGCGTCTCGCTGCCATGTCGCAGCGAGAGTCCCTGGGCCGGGCCGGTGGGGCCCTGCCCGGCTTGGCCCGGGTCAGGGTAGGCCCCTCCCCTGGCCTCCTCTCCGCCCTGAATCCCCCCCGTGTCAGTTTTGACTGAAGCATGACCGAAGACCCTATACGCCCCCGCCCGCCAGGCCCGGCCCACCCTGGCCGAAACAATGCGACACGGGGCAGCACAGGGCGAGGACGCGTGGTGTGTGTGCGCCGACACAGCCTGTGCCTGCCCTGCATGCATGCAAAAGCACGGTTTAACCTGCACTTGTGCCTCTGCCCCCCCCCCCCCCCCCCTGAGGGGTTGTGCATATGTTTTCTGCCCTCACTCTGCATGTGCAGGCTAATGATGAGGGGAGGGGCCTTCCTGGGCGACGATTTTAGACGCAGCGGCCGGTGCTTGGAGTGGGGATTGTTCATGGAAATTGAGTTTGCTGTTGCAACCCCCCGCCAGAGCGACCTGCTAAAGATCGAAATCACTCCTCGCCTAAGTACGCACTGCTACTGCATACTGCACCTACCTACACCCAGGGTGAGGTGCCGAAACAGGGCTGGATTCGAAATCTCGCGGCCGGGCGGCCGGCGTGGAGTCTCATCAGAGGAGTCTCTGGCAGCACGGAGTATAACCGACACACACACACACACACACACACACACCAGTGAAGAGGCGGGGCTGGTGTTGACATAGGTCATTTTCATTCATGTCCCGATTGTGCAAGAACCGTTTTTCTCATTCCTTTGGAGTTATTTCAAATACATAAGAGCAATGAGAAGTTTTTACTGTTGAAAGTTTTTATTTTGCGTTGAGACTGTACACAGAGAAATCTCAACGTCTCCTGAGACAAAGTTTTCCATTACACTACATTAAGAATAGGCTTACACATTATAATCACATCCAAATTATAATCTTAATAGAGAAGAACGCCTCTAATTTGATCTTTGAAGGGAGGGTGATACATTCTTTTCAAAAATTGTAGGAGGTACAAACTTCTTTTCTTTTAAACTACCAACTATGGTTGGATCAGATGACAGTTCAGACTGAACAATCCTTCCTACACGTACATCAGCAATGCTATCTTTAAGGGCAGGTGTACTTCGATCAGAGATACTAGTTTCTATTAAATATCCAATACTTCCGCACACTATTGCAATAGGAAGTATAAAGTATCTTCTTCCGAATTGGCTTCCAAATCGTGCTATCAAAGGCCACATGCTGAAAAAAAAAATCAGGGGCTTGTAATGAATTCATGGGATTGAAAATTTAGAACAAATATTTTCAGAATAAAAAAAGTCGTGTGTTCAGTATATTTTAATATTATTTTGGTGCATCAGTAGGTGCAGTCATGTTAAATTTAGGTTATAAAGTAACAGAAACTCGTGGTTTGATATTTCGAAATACATACCTGACTGTAAGAGTGTTTTCCAACTTCCTTAGCTAAGAGCTGACTTCACTGCGGATGTTTAACAGGTTAAACTATCAGAAAACAAATACTGGGTCTGGCTTTCGTATCCGCAGTCTGCAGGAAAAGCAAGCAGACAGAAAACTTCCAGTCCCGGATGTCCCGATCAACCGGTTGTATGAGAAATTTGTATTCGGTCCAAAACCCCCAATAGTTAGGCAATTCATTCGACTTCAATGCATTATAAGTTGCCTAGTAGCCCAAGCCCTAGTAGTCGATCTTCCCCATGAAAAACTTGTACATACAGTCGTACGCTTTCAAGGAATTTGTCATAGTTCGCACAACTCTGCTTTCAACGTCTGTTTGTCAACAAATGTTTTCTTTCATTTTTTCGACCGGTACTTTCCGACGACAGTTTGGTATTGAAGCAAAGGCATGTAATACACCATAAAACAATTGTCACTCAAGAATTGTATCAACTTTTGTGTGATGAGTGAGTTTATAACTGTTCAAGGTGGGTTGTTGGATTGACTTCCTCTCTACTTGTCCTGCATCGGTCAGATAATTTCCTTGTATTTCACATTCTCTAGTGGGCCAGTGCGGAAATCAAATAGGTTCAGCTTTCTGGCCACTCGCCCTGCAAGAGCATGGAATAGCTACCTCCAAACCTGTATCCCTGCAGCAGCGATCTCGTTATAATGATGCTTTCCACAGCTTTTTCTGGAGTCCATCTGACACTTCTGGTGCTAGCTACAAGTCACTCCATGACTTGGAAAATGCTAAAGTTAAAGCTAGGGTAAGTGTACCCTGATTATTTTTGTTGAATGTTTCAATCAGCAGTATGTACTCGTTAATTTGTACCTGTTTCAGGCAGTATTGATTGACATGGAAGATAGTGTAGTAGCTCGATTTCGGAAAGGCCCTCTACGAAAGCTATTTGATGAAACTCTGCTCCTTACCAATTATCCAGGTTCTGGAAACAATTGGTAATATTCTTCTTCATGCAAATAAATGATTATGTATCATGTTTTTGAGTACCATATCTACATCTAGTTCAAACACATTATTTTGAACTAATCTGTGCCTCCTTACACTAGGGCTGAGGGTCACCATGCCCATGGAAGTGAATATGCTTCCAGAATTGCTGACGTTGTGAGAAGAGCTGCTGAGCGCTCTGATCATCTCCATGGCTTTCTTTTGATGTTTTCGGTTGGCGGAGGAACTGGCTCAGGTCTGGGTACTGCCACACTCAAACTTTTAGCTGATTATTTCCCTGAAGTGGACAGGTAGTTTTCGTATTAAGAATTGTAGGACTGAAGCACCTATCCCACAAACTATTCTTTACATTGTTATAAAAATTTCCTTTGTTTTACAACCAGGTTCGTTACTTGTGTGTACCCTTCAGGCCATGAAGATGTGGTCACGGCTCCTTATAATGTTATGCTAGCCACAAATGTCCTTCTTGAGTATGCAACATGTGTTTTACCTGCAGATAACAAGGTAAATGTCACTTTCTTCTCTGTTCAAAATAATTTCCATAGGTTTCATATAATTTTGATCACAGTACTTGTTTTCCAATTAGTCACTTTTGGATATTTGTGCATATCTTCAAAATCGAAAAGAATCAGCTGAGTCAGCGAAAGCTGTTGCTGCAGCCAGTCCTTACGAAGACATGAACAGTGTTATTGTTAACATGCTACTTAATTTCACCAGGTAAGTTACCTAGTTGCTGTTTCAATCTGGTGAATTCTGATTGCTCTTGCTTCAAAATTGTTGGGGTATGACAATAGTAACTGATTGTTTATTGTTACAGTGGCTCCCGTTTTCCTGGTAGCTTAAATGTTGATATGAGTGAAATAAGTACCAATATGGTGCCATTCCCAAAATTAAATTTTCTTTCATGTGGTCTCACACCTTTAGGCTTCTCATCATCTCACATTTTACAAGTGTAAATATAAAAATTCACTGCATTATCTAGTGATAATCTCAAAATCCCTTAAAATTTTCTGAATCTGTATAATTATGATGAAGACAGAAACTTGAATTTTCCAGACCCAAGCAAGTAGAACCCTGGGTACGAGATCACCAGCTCTTGAAGATAGACCCCTTGGCAGGGACTTTATTGAGTGCCACATTACTTAGTCGAGGAAATGTCACATTATCTGATATGAGATACAATGTTTCAAGGTGGGTGTCTATTATTAATATGCTCGTAGGTTCTTAAAAATTTTGTTTTAGTTTGATTGTTTAAAAATCAATTTTTTGTAAATTCCAGACTGCAGGGCAGAGCCCGATTTACTCCATGGAATCAAGATGCAATAAAGGTTGGTCTATGTAGTGTACCACCTAATGGGCATCCAGCAGCACATTTGAGTTTGCTAAATTCAACTTCAATGGGAGGATTTTTTTCTCACATTGGTGGTCAGTTTGATCGGTTGTATCGAAGAAAGGTGAGGTGAAATTTTTACTTGTCTAATTGGCTTGATAGTTCCAGCAACTTTCTTATGTAGTATTTGTATTTCTCTTTGTTTAATAGGCTCATATACATCATTATCTGCAAATCGATGGCTTTTCAAATACAGAATTTTTGGATAGTAGGCAATCTCTGTATGACACTATAGGTCACTATCAGCAGTTAACTAAGTCCCAAGATGCAGTCCTAGAACGGTTACAGGTTATGTGATATTCAAGGAAATAAAGCAAAGAGTAAAAGTACTGTAATTGTATTTATTAGACAACATAATGGCTACATGTCTAATTTTTAAAAAGGACTCGTCAGTCCTCTGCTGCTACATTATTTGTTAATAAACACTTCTTAACAATAAAACTGATGAATACTGTGTTCAGGGAAACTTAAGTTACAAATTTACTTCCCTTCCTTTTGAATATTCAATAATAATTTGGAACACAAACATTTCATATAGTAAGTTCAATTAACATGCAGTTAGGCTCCATAAAAAAATTTGTGGCACTACAGTGATATATTCTACACTTAATCAGTCTGGCCCAAAAATTCATCTAACAAATATAATTAATTATTTTGAAGTAACATTATAATTATTGATTACAAGCTAAACAAATGGTCCAACTTCTTCTCATATCACAAGCAGATGCTGTGCAGTTAATTTCAGGTCACTTGCTGTCGAGGAGAAACAAAATAGTTGAAGGAAGACCTCATAGCTACAACCTAAGGCAATAATGTGCCACTCAAGTCTATGATGTTCTTTTCTACATACGTTTTGCTATGACTATCTTGCTATGGAAGAAATATTTTGAACCAGTATTTTCTATTGACAATAAATCAATGTAACAGATGTCTTCTTGGAGGTCTTCAGTGGTTTCTAGTAAATGGCATTAATACTGTAATTGTAACTAATTCATTTACAATAATGCAAAGAGATTCAAGGGTCAAATATGTGCACGAACTGAGACCAATATGACAGCTCCTGAGCAGCTTGAGAATAAAACATTCTACACAGCATAATGACAAGGTAAGCAAGACACTTTCTTACACAGATGAGTGGATGGGAATTCTGCATCAAGTCATTCTTTATATCTGGTAAAACCATTAAACTAATCAAAGGAAGAACATTTTAGTTTCAAACAAAAGTTACCTCAACAACGAATTATGATACTTGCTGTTTTAACAGAGAGATATTTTTGTTTTGAGTTGACAAAGTGATTATTTCATTCAGTACAATTTTTTATTACAATCAGTCAAAAAGGAAGAGCTAAGTAACAGACCTTGATCACAACACATTTTTTTCTTTTTTCTTTTCTTCAACAGAAATCAAAGGCCAGCAAACCAAGCATAAAAAGGTCCGGTAGCTGTGGTCTTGAAACATTAAAAAATAAAATTTGAATTTATGAACAATCAAAATATTACGTACAATAATCTATGCTTTATAGACACTCTTCTAGAGATCTACCAACAATCATAAAGACAAAATTAGTTAGTATGAACACCAAACACACAAAAAAAAAAGAAGAAAAAAGACATAACATTAGTTCTAAAAACACACATAAACTATCCTTTTTAAATAGGGAATACAGTCTCAAATTGAAATAATACAGTTTTCAATACTGCCAGTTTAGTAGTAGAACATTGTATCAGAAGGTTCAACAACAAACAATGATACATTTTCAACAGAAAATAAACACATGATTTATAATAACAATCATAACACAAATTGGATCCAGTCTACATAACACTAAACAATATGAGATTTAGTGTAACTTTGGTGGGCTTGTTCTGATCAGCCCCAAAATTACCATGCAAGTAAATTCCATGGGAGGTAACAATGTTAAAATGTCTATCACAGGCAGAAAACATGAGTCAGCAGAATTAGATTCACAGCACATGATTTCCAAGAAATGGCAAGACATTTTTACTGAAAGTATAAGTAGGCTGTTGGGAGTGGTTTACACAAAACTGCTGCATACTGGAAACCTACATAATCCTCCCAAAACTGATTCTATTCTATTTTCATACGACAACCTCCTATTCTTTGACAAGCACTCTGAATACAACAATGCACTACTTATACATATTTTCCATCAGTAAACTACAATCTGCACTAGTTTAACATCAAAGAATATCTCCTCAGATAAAGTACAGTCATGTAAATGGAGAATGTCTATTGCTTTGGTTGATAAGTATGCTACTTTTTGTGACAGTATTACGTTAATTCAATTTTGTCTTAAAGACTTAGTCACAAAACTGGATACTCAAGGGGTCTCTCCACAAAAGAGACCATTAAATTCAACAATTATCTATGAACCAAGTGTGGAAAACCTAGTGTGTTTTCTGTCATGTAACAAAACCATGCTGGGTCCAGATGTCTTTAGTTTTTTGGTATCATCACAGAAGAGAACTAACAATAAATCCAAACGCAACAAAACATATCAGCACACAAACATTTTGTCGCATTTCTTTGTCCAGGCGTAGTTTCTGGGCTCGCTTTAATTCAATTATTGGAAGAGAAATGTGTAAAATATCAGGTATCATAAGACTAAGATCTCGCATGACCTGAAATGAATACAGATGGATTATTACTTTTCAAATGCAAAATAGATGCCAGTAAATACTAAACTCTACATGTACATACCTGGTGCAAGTAACCCTCGCCCCGCACAACATTTAGTATAAATTGATCTGTGCCGCTAGTAAGAACATGAATGAGCGCAATGCCAACAATGCTAAGGATTGTGAAAGGTGTTACAGAAACCCTATTATCTGCCAGTCTCATGACAAATGCTGTGGAAACAACTTCTGTGATTGTAAAGAATAGCTGGTGATTCCACTGTGAATAAAAGTCATCATTCCAATAATTTACAAAGACCCACCTGGAAAAAAAAAAAACATTTAATAAAAGTTTTCATTGTAAAGGTAATATTTGCTATGCATGAGTGACTGATGATTGCATTTACCATGAATAATAATGGGAAAACAAGGAAGAAAGGAAAAGAAGAGTCATTGAAAGGCGAAGACGACAACGCAACCCAAGGAAGGTCAGCTGTCTCACACACTCATACAGTAATATAACAGCCCCAACTGTCAGGACCCAAATTTTAAGGGTATTTCCTGTAGCATTGAAGTAGATATGTTTGTAGGAGGCAATGCCTGATTCATATGTACCTGGGATACAGAAAAAAATTAGAATATCAGTATTTAAAGAGCTATCAGCCACCATGAGCAGCAGTCATCTAAATCTTACCTTTAAATACTGTATCCCAGCAGGAACAGGTACAATAGCGTTTGTCTACATGGCGAGAATATTGATGCCAAATGTAATAAAAGAGACCAATGTGAAGAGGTGGCAGAAGGGCGGGTGCCAAGTAGCCAACAACATTACTGCACACCCATGATAAAGGTGAAGGAGGAGGAACAATTTTGAGGGACTTGTTACCTCCTGGATCCACTGTCGGTAATTCAGATAAAACGCCCATTCCTGGTGGGAGTCCAAAAACAAATAAATTTCAAGATTTATAGGACATAACCTCCCTCCATTTACTTCAAATCTGAACAACCCAAACATTTGACGAGAAAGGCCAGAATAGTATATTAATTCAGCAATGAAAATTTCCATCTCACAGAATATACTCTCAATTACCTGTCAAACAGGAAGAAACATTTCATATTACTCAAAATTAAATTATCCAGATGTAAACTTTTCGTGTTCCTTCAACTGTAATTGTTTATTTCTCTGTTGTTGTGGTGCCATGGCAACCGAAGCACTGACGACAACATTACGAATGTAAAGTTTTGATATCTGATCATATAATTTGCATTTGTTACCCAAAAGCTAGCATACATTGGTTATTGGTGTGTGAATCGTGACCGAAGCGACAGAGTAGATGTTTCATGTAATTAAAATAGCAACGGTGAATCAATGAATATTTTTGGTGGTGTTGGTGGAGGGGAGGGGAAGGGAAGGGATAGGGGGAGGAGTAGGGGTGGAGGAGTCGGTGCAAGTGTAACTGCCAGGATATAACTTCAAAATTGTCTATTCTCAACACTTTTGTCCAAATATATAGCATACTGATTAGATTGGTGACATTTCGAAGCTGCTCTGAGAATGTAAGTATGACACACTACTATTTTTGCACTCCTTGGATTTTATTAAATCGCTTCGAAGTTGTAGCGGACTGGTCTGCTCTTTTGTTTCAAGAAACTTCAGGAAACGAAAAATATCTGTAAAAATACGATCTAGAGTATATTCAAGCTTTAATCGCATGTGTTCGACAGTTTTTATTTTTTGTGCACTTCGGATTCCTGCGTGAAATGGCCATTGCAAGAGTAATGGTACTCACACATGGGTTAACCTTTCTGCTAGTGAACTGTGCTGGAGTTCAAAGAAACTGATCTGATGCCTGTGCTCATTTTCTCTGTTGCAGGGTAATTCATACCATACGTTGCAGTGTTCCTCAATGTTTTCTCCTTGCGGGACAGAAGACATTCAACACAACCACTTCACTGCGAGAAGATGTTTGCTATCCTACAGCCTCTTATGGTGAATAGCTTAATTCTCTGAAAACCAGTTGTACGTCAGTACAAAGGGAGTCAAACTAACATCTTTATTTCGTTCCATTAGGAACAAATACAGAGCAACTGAACACTGGTGGTAGATGGCAACGATTTCAACGATATATTACCAGTTGGCGACCCCTGCGCATAGGAGCCTTTGGGTTAGTGTTGGTAGTAGCAGCTTTCCAATGGCGTCAGCGAACTCAACAGGAAAACCAAGTTGCCAAGAAGTGGGAGGTACATAACTTTTGCAGTTTCTATGTTTTCTGTTTCTTGTTCTGAATTTACATAGACGTGCTTAAACTTTTACCAGCACTGTTTCATTGCTAGGTGCTAACTAGGTTTTATCTTTCTAGGTCACATGTTATCGTATGATACCCTTGCGTGCATCATCTCGAGCATGGGGGTGGCTTACAAATATACAGCTTCCTCGAATCATTCGTCCTTGGGTGTATGGACTCTATGCCGATATGTTTGGCTGTAATATTCATGAAGCAGAAATTGAAGACCTTTATTGGTATCCATCTCTGTCTGATTTCTTCTGCCGTCAGTTGAAGGACAATGTCAGACCAATTGATCCAGTTCATAGCATTGTAAGTGAAATTCTATTCTTCTTTTGAGTCTTAGCCTTTTATTCTTTGGTAGGAATGTTGAAAATTACTCATATCTATTAATGACCAACAGGTGTCTCCAGCAGATGGGCGTGTACTTAACTTTGGTCGAGTTGATGGATGTCACGTTGATCAAGTGAAAGGTATTAAGTACTCAATCCCTGCTTTCCTTGGTAAACCCACATGGTCCAAGAAATCTGGTTTTGATAATTCTGGGACAGAGGACAGTACGGATGATTCTTATGACCCATCAAAGGTTGATTGGACTGACTACAAGAAACATATTCTGCAGAACCAAAACACAGATCTTTACCAGTGTGTAATATACCTTGCCCCTGGAGATTATCATCGTTTTCACTCACCTGCTGAATGGTCTGTAGACTTCCGACGCCATTTTCAAGGTAAATTTGGGTACATTTTTTCCACTCTTTCCTTTTTACATTTTTCCCATTATAAACTAAGGCATTTGCTGCTAGACTGCTTCCATGTTCGGTGGAAAACAAAAGAAACAGTGATGTCTTGCTGTTGTCAGACTTTTCCCCATTTTGGTTTTTGTGTTTTTAACAGGTGACTTGTTAAGTGTTAATCCAAGAATTGCTCGGTGGATCCCTGATTTATTCTCATTAAATGAAAGAGCAGTTTATGTTGGTTCTTGGAAGCATGGCTTCTTCTCTTTTGGTGCTGTTGGAGCAACAAATGTAGGAAATATCCGTGTTCTTTGTGATGAGGTGAGTACTTACATTTAAGAAAAGTCTGGCAAAAATTGTTAAGCTAACAGTGATTGTACCTTCTTATTTCAGAGTTTGCACACTAACATGCCAAAGTGGCCCAAAGGACAGCCCCTGCAGAGGGATCAATTCCTTGGCCCTCCTGGCAAAGGTGTGCGTTGCAACAAAGGAGATCACTTTGGAGAATTTCGTTTAGGTTCCACTATTGTGTTGCTGTTTGAGGCTCCAAAAGATTTTAAATTTGATTTGGAAAAGGGTCAACTTATCAAAATGGGCTGTGCTCTAAGTAAACTGTCCTAATGAATAACAGTGCTAAGTGTCTTAAAGCTAGTCTTAGTGTTTGATTTGCTTGCTTTCAATGTCATTTCTTGTCCTGTATAGTTGTGAGTAGTTAGCTGGAAATTGATTGAAAGCAAATGAAACACATAGATATCATGTGGTACAATAAATTAGATCTAATGATAGTGTACATACTTTATACCTTATGTCAGGTGTTCAGGAGACCAGTAGCCAACCATGAAATTTGAATGTGTCTGTGAATTGAACTGATTCTTTTATTTTTTACTTTAACTGATTGGCTAGACATTTCTAAGTAGTGTGTTAAAGTATGTATCCGTAGTATATACTGAAGTTGATGACTTTTCATGGCTGATTCACCTGATGTATTCATTACTCTGTAGCTGACATAATGTTAAAAATCTTATGTACAATGTGTTCAGGGATGGCAGTACATGTGATTAATATAGAAATGACTGTTTATTTTTCAATATGTATTGTTATTGTAAGCAGGTCTGCAATGTGTGTAGCATTTTATTTGAGATGTTGGGATCTCACTACTTGTCCTGTTCTGTGGAGAGAGTACTAGTAGTTAAGTGGATACTACATGGAGTCATTGAAGGGTTCGTCTCTTATGACAAAACTGACAGCATTTCTGTGATGCGGTACATTTTCTAATGACGTCAGTAGAGGGATTGTAATGTGATATCACTATTCTTGATGTGTTGAATCATCAGCCAACGTCTAATAGATTTTCAATTTATTAACCATGAAACATGAAGTTGTGTTTTTGAGGACTGTCCTTGCCTGATTGCCATGATCCCCAATCCTCTGTCAATTCAAGTGTAAATCAGAAGTAATTTTCTCAGGTAAAGGATCAGGGCATGTTGGGGAATTCTAGTAATTCATGTGGACTATACTGTTTTATTTGAGTGGTATTATGTCCCAGATGTTAAAGTGCCATGCATTTCTGAAATATTTTCCTGTCTGGTAAAATGTTTTTGCCGGTAAATGGAATCAAAATTTTGGATTTTGTTGTATGTTATTGCTCATCTCGATACTTACATAGCTTTATGGTACCTGATAATTTGTTATTGAATTTTCACTTGATATAGAATTAATGAAAGGAAAGATCTGGTCATAATTTTCCCGATAAAATGTATTTTCATGACCGTGTCAAAATTTCACTTTAACCACTCATTTGCATTGATGACATTTCTACTGGAAAGGCATCTGATGCTATCCCTGTTATTACTGATGTATGTGGCTGACTTTAAGATACCATCCTGATAAATGTTTGTAATGGTAAAAAAGTGTGTTGGCATTTCCAACTCATAAGTGCTTGACAAGTTTGTTCCTTTTCTGTTGAAGTTCCTTCACCAAGTGGTGTGCATTATGTTTGAATTATATGTACACTTCAGTTTCAACAGCAAAATCAGTGTGCGCAATGTAATGTTGGATTAAGTGGGTTCTGTAAGTAGCAAAGTGTCAAAAGTCATGTCCTCTGAGTGTCTGTTTCTCTCAAATTTTGGCCCAAATGTTTTATTTTTGTATGGAGTTGACTGAAAGTATTTTGGTGGTATTTGATGTCTTTGGAAATGCTGGGATGTGTATTTTTATAACCATGACCCACAATAGAAAGTGTGAAAGGGAGAGAGATTATGTATCTTTCCCTCTACGTGGTTCTGATCTCTCTTGCCACAATGTAACTTGGCTTTCATCCCACCCACACACTTCTCACTTTTTTTTTTGATTTATTCTGATGGGTGTATGCATTTACTTAGGTCGTACTACAATTTCCTTTCTGTATGAACGTTTCCCATTCCTTGGCAACATAATGCAATTATTGGTACTGCTGTTTGCTCCCTCATATCTTCTGAAGTTCAGTTTGCTTGTTCTGTATTTTGACTATACTTAGAGTGCTTGGTGCTGTAGTTATATTCAAATTGCTCAGGAAGTCTTTGGTAAGAGAAGGATAATTTTTTTCAATTGTTTGCCACTATTGCTACAGATAATAATGTAATCAAGTTTCACACATTTTAGCATCACAGGTAAATGATTCTTCTGATTGTATAGTTACCAAAGTAGTTTGACATGACCAATCAATTGTAACTTTTTTCCCCTCAATATGTTCATATATATTGAAATATTTTGCTGCAATCCTCACCAGGGCTCCTAAGACTTATGACGATTATTTGAAAACCCTTCCCTGGGATGTGGAGAATATATTTTACAAATTTCACTGTGGAGACTGACTATAATTGAGGTATATATAAAGTTATGCTCTTGATGTAACCCATTAAATCATGGAAATCTCATTAACAGTGAAACATGATCAAATCTGCATCAGTGTAATGAGTAAGGGCTTTTGAAAATCTTATGTTGTAAGACATTTTCTTTGAACAATTTTTTAAAGTTACTTGGTTAGCTCCTTCTTGCTTTTTATCACAATCTGAGAATCCGAGAGGTACAGGAAACGCTCAGCCACCTTGTCCTGTAAGTCTAAATCCATTTTAATGTCCGAACCTTGAGCCTGTGTTAATAATCACACTTGTGCCTGCTTCACTCTTGTTTTTTACCTATTTAAGTTTATGCCTATGTACCTTCATTTTGGGTCTAATATTTTCTCAGTTCTTGCAGTTCTTGTTGCCGGACCATCATCATCTATTTATTTTTGTAGTACTGTATTAAGTTAAACCTCCTGTCTTGTTCCTATGCTAAAGGTGGCCCTTGTTGCTACAGAATACATCTGTTGTTGCATATTACATCTAGATACAGGCATTTGGGCATTTTTAATTCTTCAGACTGCTTTCTGAACCAATTTTTTGAAATGTTTGTGATTCACTTTTTGAGATTGATTGTTGGTGTCTTTTTAAGTTTGATTTTATACACTATTTTGTTTGGCTTTTATTTCTGTAATCATGTTGCTTAAACTGATCGAATTTGTAATAAATTGCCCATCTTGCATTAGTACCAATGTTACAAGGACCCTTTTTTATTTAATCCCCTTCCCAACTCGCCACTCACTAGAGAAGAGAGTAAATGACACATTTTCTAGATTGCACTGGGTCTTGGGATGGGCCCCGAGCCCCGGGTGTTCACGTGAATCAGAACCACCCGGTTCAGATGGGGTCAGTGTCAGTGAAACGGGAGTATATTACCCCCCCCCCCCCTAAAAAGAAGTCTCCTCAAATAAAAACAACATAAATGGGGGTCAACATAGGCAACCCACTTAACAAATAAGGTCTACGGTTTCGCGCCGAAGGGGTTTCCCTGGATTCGGCAGCGGATTCCGGGGACGCAAAAGGGTGCTGAGTGAGATGGAGATGGCAGCGGGTGCCAGGCGGTGCCAGGCCAGGCCTCCGCCGCTGTGGCTGTGACGTCGGGCGACACCCGCACCGCAGCCACCGTGTCGTCGTCGCTGGGGTCATCAGCCCCATCGGGACTGTGTCCTTGGCCTGTGCTCACCCCGGCGGCCCTGTCCGGCCCTGGGCCCGGCCTCACACCTCGGTGACCGCTGGCCGCTGGGGCCGCTGGGGGTGGGGACGGCCCGGGTGCCCGGCAGTGCCCGGCAGTGCAGGTGAATGTGTACTAACTTACATGGAGTCCGCAGGCGCCACTTTCACCATGCCTGTGCCGGGTCAACGTATTAGGGAGACAAAGGGAATCCTCCCGTAAGCAGATCACGCCGGGCTGCGCCAGCCTGCGCCAGCACAAGCACACAGCGTTTGTCTTGGGGCGATCGCCGGAGTCGCTTTCCGGGAAGCTCTCATCCGCCGCTGGCACTGCGACTGCACTGCCTCTGCCTCCTGGTGGCGTGGAAGCGCACCGCGCACGGAGTCGTCGGTACCCGAGCCGTGGAGGGGAAGGTCCCACACACCACACAGCACAGCGCGTAGGGCGTGGACTTCCCCGGACCCGGAGGACCCGGACAATCATCACCGACCGTCAACATTGATAGCGGTCGGGAAGCATGAGCTTTGCGTGCGGACAGCCTTGGTAACATCGTCATCGTCATCCCCACGGTCGTCATCGTCGTCCCCACGGTCGTCATCGTCATCGCCGTCCCCACGGTCGTCATCGTCATCGCCGTCCCCACGGTCGTCATCGTCATCGCCGTCCCCACGGTCGTCATCTTCATCGTCATCCCCTCCCGCTGACATGTGTCCCCAGGGAGGCTTAGCTGAGCGCATCAGGAAGTGGCTTGTCCGACTATCCGACTCCCTGTGCGCAGTGCAGCAGCACGGTGCTCTGTGCCTGCTCTGTGTGTGTGTGTGTGTGTGTGTGTGTGTGTGTGTGTGTGTGTGTGTGTGTGTGTGTGTGTGTGTGTGCGTGTGCATGCCAGTGCACCTGTCGGCTGGGCCCCGGGCCCCGGGCCGTGGCGATCAGTGGGCTTGGCTCGGGGCTCAGCCACGACGGCCAGGGCCCGGCCTAGGCCTGGGCTGTGTGCTGTAACAATTACTCTAAGCCCCGGTGGCCACCTTTGTCCTGTCCTGTGCACTGTCCCCACTGGAGGCACAGGCACATGCCGTGCCCGTGCGGCCGGCCGGCCGGGGATTGCCCGCTGACCGCCATATACCGTTAATGGGGGAAATAGTTGGGAGGCTCTAATGAGATTTGTGCGCCATCAGCAGGCAGGACCCAGGGACCCAGGCTGGGCTGGGCTGGGCTGGGCTGGGCTAGCCCAAGGCGCTTGCTGGGCGTGCGAGGGCGGAGAGTGTGGCCACCACCCCCTCCCCTCCCGTCGTGGTAATGCGATGACAACGGCGTAGGCATCGCGTAAACCGGCGTCTTATTCCCCGGAATAACACACATGGCAGCGCCAGCGCGCGGACCTGCTGCTGCTACTGCTGTCGGATTTCGCCGGATTTCGGCGAAACACCGCCACTCATTCGGTGTAAGTACGCGGCGGTGTTGTGAAACAGAGGTGGACGCAGCCGAGTGTACGCCGTGCTATATGCGAGAGTCGACTCCACGCACACACACACACACACACACACACGCACGCTCTGCGTTTGCTGCCGCCCTCCCCATGTGGCTCGTCTCGTACAAGAAGTGACTCAGCGCTGCGGTGCTGTGACAGCACCTGTAAATGAAACAATAATGATATCATCTTTATTTAAACCCTGATGATGGTTGAACATCATGCGCTCTGTGTGGGTGATCATGGTGATCAACACTTGTGTCGATATTTTCGCACCTTAGTTATCCCAAAAGAGTGATGATTTTGCACTGAATGACGATCATGACTCTTTTAAAACGATTTTTTTTTTTGGGGGGGGGGGGGGGGGGGTGGCACGTTGTCGCCTATCTCACTCGCGTTCACTGTCGAGGATGTGACTTGATCAGAGGGACTTTTCACACTTTCCCCACGTTTACGCACGGGAAGGGGTTTAATGAATGGATAATGAATGAGCGATGAATGGAGAGTATGGATGGAGTTCTAGAGGGCCGCCTTATTGGACCCGCGGCAGGGTACTCGCCGAAGGGCGGTCGCTCAGTGACCCTGGGGACTGTGGCTGCAGAACCTGCGCCGTACACTGTTACCGCGAAGAACCGAATCGTACGGCGCGGCGCGGCGCAGCGTGTGCAGGTGATTCCGAGAACGAATGGCTTCCTGTGCTGCTCCAGTGCGGTGCGGCGCGGCGGCGCGGTGGCGTGGAGCTCGGGCTCAGGCCTCGTGAGCGCTTTCGGAAATACGATCAAACCCTAAGACTGACACTTATTACAGCTTTCATAGAGCGCCCCCAACCCCCACCGGGCCCCTCCCCCATCTGCCCTGCCACTTCCTACGCGACTATGTGCCCTTATTCTCATCGCTTCTCCCCCTGCCAGCTCCACTTCCAGGAATGTCATATGATAATAACACCAACACGTCCTGAGGTGTGTGTGTGTGTGTGTGCGCGCGCGCGCGCTGCCGCGTAACCCATTAGTAGTGGCCTCGTTTACAAATTGACGAGGACGTGCGCCGCCCGTGTGCCCCGTATACCGTGTCATCCACACACCTCTAACTTTACGGACACTTTACGGACGCGCGCTGGCCGGCCGCCGCCCCGTCGCATTCGTCTCGTCCTGTCCCAGTCGGCGGCTTGTCCGCGCAGCGTGAAATGGAGCGTCACCTGTACGGCCCGGCCCGGCACCTGCGCTGGGCCACACATGCCCTGCCCCTGCCCTTTCCCGCCCCGCTCCGTTCCGTTCCCAGACAGCACAGGAGATGCTGCTGTCGCTGCCGGCCGGGGTCCTTTCATTCTACATCGAGACGCGCGGGAGGGTCATGGGAAGCGGAGGCGGGGGGGGGGGGGGGCAGGCTTCCTCTCCCAAATCCTGGTGCAGTTGCACCACCGCCGCTGCCGCCCGGTTCGGGAAGGTGTTTCATATCGGACAGCCCGAGGTGGCAACACTGGCATTCATTGAAAAGCCTTTGCCTCTGCTGCTGCTGCTGCTGCTGCAAGTCTGTGGGAGAGCCGGAGCCCCCGAGAAGCCGAACCAAAGGGCCGACCGGCAACGGGAGGGAGGGAGGGACGGTGGGGGGGAGCCCCCCTCTAGGGTCTATCTTGGTACCAGTGCCACCACAACGCCGCGGCTTAGCCCCTTGCTGCGCCCAGACTCTTTTGCTCCAGCCGCCTTGGGACTCCAGCCGCTCCAGCCCCCCCCCCCTTTCCTTCCAGATCCCCGCCGCCCCCCACTCTCACACCTGAGCCAGCCCGGTCAGCCATTGGTGGACGGCGAGGGGGCGTGGCGGGGAGGCGAGGGCTGCGCGGGCGGGTCCTTGAAACACGTCCCCCCTCCCCCGGCTCGGCTCGGCTCGGCCGCCTGTGGCCTGCGGCGCGGCCCGCCAAGGCAGGCAGCGCCGGGGCAACGCCAAGGACCGCAACAGCAACAGGTAGGCAGGCCAGGCGAACGAAGAAAGTTGATGGGACAAAGGATGAATTAAAGAGATGGGAAAAGTGGAGATAAGGAGGAAGAGGAGGATGGGATGAGGATAGAGGAGGAGTGGGATTGGACGGCGTCCGAGCCGCCCGGGCTCAGGACGGGGCCCGGCCCCGCCGACGTGATGGCCCCAAACCAGAAGAGTTTTTCCCACCAATGTTCTGAGAGAGCGACAGAGATGGAGCCCCTGGTCACGCCGCGCCGCGCCGGGCCGCCGGCGACCATTTGCTTCATATTTCTCTCGAAACGCCGGTGCAGACATGGAAACATTTCCGGTTCACGCCGCTTGCCCCGTCCCTGTCCCAACGCGTGTGCGAGAGTCCGTGTGTGGGAAAAGGCGAAAAGGCAAAGAGGCCCCTTGTTCGTGTAGTATATCGATACTGCCTCGACGCGTACTTCGAGTTTGCGTGAGTCACTCACACCGAGCGCGGGAAGCAGGCAGAGCAGGGCGTGAGAATGTCATCCGAAACGAACGTTAGGTGTGTCGCGGGCCGCCGTCGTGGGCCATCAACCCCCCGGGTCGTACAAGGTGCCCTTTCAGGAATCTTGACGCACACGAAATGAATTTGCGAAACGTCCGATATCTTTTTTACACGCACGCCGGCAGACTGGATGAATGTTTTTGAAGGGTTTCGGACAATGAAATGGCGATGATGGAATTATTCGCGATTTTTGTTTTTAAATTTTATTGTTTCCCGGGGCGGTCGTGCTGCCGCCCTCTTTTGACAAAATACATTTCTGAGGCGAGACCAATACGCTTTTCCGAAACTATAAAGTCGATGCAGCGGACAATGAGGAAAACAAAGAAGGAGAGATTGAAGGGTGCCGCACCACCAGCGAGGTTTCCTTTGGTCGCACGTGGTCGGTGAAGCGTGGGTGTAAACCGCCGTGTGGCAAAACCCCTGCAGGGGCCTGCAGGCCTCCGGGGCCCTGGGTCCTTGGGCCCGAGGGCCGTGCGGTATCGAATCATTTACCTCCGGTAAGTCGATACTTTGGAACCCCCAATATGAAAACTACACCAGGCGACGTCGTGTGCCCGCGTGTAATACCATCGCCGGTAGGGCACAGGCCGGCGCTGCCCGCAGCCCGCCGGGGGAGGCCTCCTCACCTCATTCTTGCGCTTTTCGCCCTCGCCGTCCGGTCACCCACACACACAGCGATGGCTTTCACGGGTAAGCTCCACAGATTGAAAAAAAAAAAAATCCAACTAATTATACTCATCAAACCACCTCGAACCGCCATGCGGAACTTGCGACTTCAGTGGCCAACGTGGCAGAATGTACATTTATTTTCATTTCTGTTTAAGTCCCCCGCGGCGGTGGGCGTGGCCAGGTGGCGCTCCACTCACCTCCCCGTCGTCCCCAGGACGCCGTCGTGCGCGCGGTGCCGTCCGCAGCCCCGCAGGCATCCGCAGGCAGCGGCGGCAGCGGCGGCAGATGTTGATGTGAGTCGGCCATCACGGTTAAATTCGGTTAGGGCCTCCTCCATTACTCATGGTCCGTTTTAGGCTTGTCCCGCTTCCCAGAAAGCCGCGCCTCACCAACAGGCAAGAGGCCGCAGCGCGCGCTCAAGAAGTGAAATAGAAAAGGACTGGGTGTGTAGATGAGCCCTCTATAACGTGCAGCAGTAGTAAGACACTGTCCGACGCCCTCTGAAATTGGCACTGTACACTGTACTTACGCCGTAATAATTCTAAAATGATAATTAAAAAAATCATACACGTTTCAGTTGCTTCAGAAGTCCTAAATAATAAATTAATACATCACCAACCGAGGTTAAAGTTGACAAGGACAAACTATTTCCGCCCGGATCGACCTCCTTATCCCGCTCGCAGTGGCGGATCCAGGAGCGGCTTTAGGGGGGGGGGCAAAGTCACGCTCTTTGCCTACTTACAGGCGAAAAAGTTATGCCGGTTGCCTACATTTCCGGCGCCCTTTGGGCGCCTTTGGGGGGGGGGGGGCAATTGACCCTTTGCTCCCCCCCCCCCCCCCCTGTATCCGCGCTTGCCCGCTCGTCATTGGAAGCACAAAGTATCTGTACTGAGTGGAAGCGTTTGTGGCGGCGTCTGGCGTCTGGCGGCATGCGGCGACCTCAACGCCCGCCGTGCGACACGTAGGGGACCCGGCACGCAGCGGTGCACAGCGGGTTGCCTATCTCGGAAATACAGGGGCTCCCAGCATGGCTCGGCTCGGCTCACCGTTCGGCGGACTCTGCTCAGCTCGGATGGGATGCGGCTCGCTCAATCGCCTGCTTGACTGCCTGACTCACCGTCGCACGCCGCCGCCGCGCCGCCGCTGCCCTCTGCCGAGCTATCACCTCCCCTCCGACTTCCCTCCCCTCCCTCCACCCCTCCCCTGACCCGGGCCGGTAGAGACAGAGCCGCTGCTCATTCTCTTCCAAAACTTTGTTGCGTTTTTCCCTTCTCTTCTCTTCACTTTGCGCTTCGCACGCCGCCCGCAAAGGGGGAGGGGGCGCTGCGGTGCCGAGCCGATGCCCAATGCCGCCGCGCCGCCTTGTAGTCAAGTCGTTTTGGGTCGGGACATGGATGGCATGGCCGTTTGACCAATGACCCCTTCTTGTCCCGCCTTCATCGCCCAGTTCCTCCCGTGTGTGTGAGTGAGTGAGTGAGTGAGTGAGAGAGAGAGAGAGAGAGAGAGAGAGAGAGAGAGAGAGAGAGAGAGAGAGAGAGAGAGAGAGAGAGAGAGAGGGCCAAAAGAAGGAGAGCAGAAGGGGGATGGTAGTCCTTCGGCGGTGCGAACGAGTTCGACGCCGTTGTCGCCCGTCGTCTGCGTGATAGTGCGTAAGAAACCGAGTCGACATTACCTGCAGATTTTCCAAAAACAGGTCATAAAACTAGGCAAAAAAAAATTGTCAATTCTCTCTCTCTCTCTCTCTCTCTCTCTCTCTCTCTCTCTCTCTCTCTCTCTCTCTCTCTCTCTCTCTCTCTCTCTCTCTCTCTCTCTCTCTCTCTCTCTCTCTCTCTCTCTCTCTCTCTCTCTTTCCGGCCTGTGTAAATGACTTCCTGGCCGCCCCTGGGTCCATGCCGCTAGCGCCAGCGCTATTGCAGGTGTGAAGACAATGATGCTGACCTGGGGCTTGAGGACGCCGTCCTCTCCGCACCTCAGGATATGGTGAGGGGCCGCCGTGTTCGCACCTGTGCCGCTATCTCCCCTTCCGCCTGCACCCCATTCATCCCCCCCCCCCCCCCCCGGCGGTCTCCGGCGGTGTCGACGGGGCTCAGCAAGCTCAGCCATCGCCTGCCCTGCCGCCGCCCGCCTACCTAGAGACGCCTACCTGTTGGAGCTTGCAGAGCGTGCAGCGCGCCCAGGTGAGCTGTGAAGCCAGCCCAGGACCCGGGCCAGGGTGGTGCGGGTGGTGGGGGGGGGGGGGGACATCGCCGAGGTAGGTAGGTGGTGGCTGGAGGGGTGGGGCGGCGGCGCGGGGCGGCGGCGGGGGGCGCGGTGCCGCCGCTGGCGCTGGCCGGCCCCGGTCCGCTCCGCTCTCCTCCTCACAAGTCGTCGTGGGCGCGCCGTGCACGGAGTGGAGTGACGCGACGGCGTGGAGGAGTCAAGTCGAGGTGTGGAGTCGTGTTGAGTCGTGGCCGGTCAGCGGAGCGCGGAGCAGCCGCCCACAGCGCGCAGTGCGTGAAACCCAAAGTGCAGTGCGTGTCGTGATCAGTGCGTGATCAGTGAGTGATCAGTGACCCTCCACGGTGTGGAGTCAGTGGCAGTGCGTGTGACATGCGGCGCCGGTCGCAGCCCGCCCAGCCGCGAGTGACATGAGGGTGCGGTCACGGGCCCTGTGCCTGCTGCTGGCGCTGTGCGCTGCCCTCCCCTCCCCCCTCCCCCTGGCGGCGGCCTGCGGCCCCGGCCGGGGCGCCGGGCGGCGTCGGGGCCCCCGCAAGCTGACGCCCCTCGTCTTCAAGCAGCACGTCCCCAACGTGTCCGAGAACACCCTGGCGGCCAGCGGGCTGACGGAGGGCCGCATCACACGGGACGACAAGCGCTTCAAGGACCTCGTGCCCAACTACAACCCGGACATCATCTTCAAGGACGAGGAGGGCACGGGCGCCGACAGGCTCATGACGCAGGTGAGTAATGTTTCGGCTCGTGGAGGGTGCGTTTTGTTTCGCGATTTTCATGTTGCTTCCGAGAGCTCAGATGCCCGCATTCTGGGCTGAATGTCCGGTATGAGAATCTGTCACAAGGCTTCACGTGACGCGTTTGTATCAACTTGTAAATGAATGGATTTTATTCATTATTTATTCCAAGGCTGGCTCCTGGCACTCGTTCCCAATGCACTTCTCTTGCTTGGGCAGCTTGGGCCCCTGCGCCGGGGAGCGAGTGGGTTTGGTTTCTGTTGGACAAACATCCATGCCCAGACGGCGCAGGGAACACCTTTCGGGCCTTCCTTGTTTGCACTCGCGGCAGCCTTACGGTCCCGCTGCATGCGTATATATATATTTTTTCCCAAAAGAAAATAAAGCTTTAAAATATTACCTGAAAATGAATTATTCTGTAATTGGGTATTCCGCTAAACCCCAGAACGGAAGTAAGAAGAAGGCAAGAAGTACTAAAAGATGGGTGAGGGAGGAGGTGGGACAGTGTCCGTTTCCGTCCAACACGTCTCCCCTCAACCATCCTTTTGTACTTCTTGCCTTCTTCTTACTTCCGTTCTGGGGTTCAGCGGAATACCCTATTTGTTTGCGCTAAATTTCTTTACCTTCAGATATGCGATTCAGAATTTTTTGACGCACACATCCTTTCTGGTACTAAAGTCTCATGAGATGGGGTGGTACAGTATATATAATTCTCCGTTCCCTGTGCGGTCTGGCCAGTCTGCTGGTGGTGGCGATGGCTGTTTAGAGTGTTGATTTCCAAGCAAAAGGCTTTGCATCTCATTGATGGCGGATGCCGGGATCATTCTCACGTCTGGGGCCGCCGGCCGCCGCCGCCATGAGTGCGGAGAGGATACGCATGTCGAGGCTCGAATGTCGTTCGGACCGCGCGCCTGTTCCGCCACACGATGTCACACTTTCGTGACATGGTCGTCACAGTACCGTGACGCCGTCGGTCACACGCGTAGTGTCCCGGGCCGGGCCGGTGTATGTTTGCCCCCGACCGTCCCGAAATGGAATGCAAACAAATGACCCAAACTTAACTCCTTGTCAAATGAGTGACAAAGCACCATCCATCTCCGGTTACAATCTTTGTATTTGTCTTAAGAGAGAACCCGAGCCCGCCGGAGCCGCCGGAGCAGCCCGGGAGAAAGAGAGAGGCGACGCGCGACCCGGCGAGGCTGCGTAGGCGTGAGCGAGACGGAGAGAGCGAAGGGTTCGACGAGTCGGTGGCAGCGGCGCCTGGATGCGCATACCGAATCTCTGCCGGTTCTCCTAAACTTTACCGGTTGAGAAATCGAAACCAGAATAAACGGGTCAAATGTAATTATACACGAATGCCATTCGCTATTCGCTCTCAATTACTTATTTATTGATCTTACTCCGAGAGCTCATTTCAAGTTCATTTTTACAACTGCAACACCACTTGTTTCGGGGGGAATGTAACGCTGCCCTTTACATTCAAGCCGGGTAGCAGCACAAGGAAGGGCTGAGCCGGGAGAGTAGCTGTTGCTGGGCATCACAACACATCCGCCGGTGGGTGAACCTGACACCAGCAGCTCTGAGCTGGCTGCGCTCTCGGCTCGGCTACTCGGCTCAGGTCGGATTCAGCACCCGTATCGGCCCCGGCCCCGCCGTCCGGTCCGGTTCGTCCGTGGTGGCCGTTGGTAGCCAGGCTTGGTCGCTACCATCCGTTCTGCTCAGAAGTACTTCCTAAGTCAGAAGAGTCGCGGCATGGTGGCGGCCGGCGGCGGCTTCTGGCACGGCGCGTCCCGCCAATGAGATAAGGCCCGCCGACACGTCTGCAAACACACGCACACACAGTTCGCGCGCTATCTCCCCCTCAATAACGTGTAATTTCTTTGGACACGCAGCATGTGACCACATGTGACCACATGTGACCGGCCGCGATAGGTTCTCAAGAGCCGCGTAATGCGCCAGCGTCAGACTTGCGCGCCCTGGGAGATCCGCGCTGCCAGAGGGCGCTTCTCGAGTGCCGTCCTCCTCGAGTCGATCGATGTATCGATGACGGTTCGAGAGCGGTCATCGGTCCCTGCCGGCCGGCCGACACTCGACACTCTTCGCGCGCGGAGCGCTTGGCCACCGGGCCAAATCGAGCGTGAACACCGGTCCGGGGCTGGCGGGGCTGCCGGGCCGGGGACTATTGTCTGGCAGGGCCAACAGCCCAGCCCGCCAGGCCCGGTAGCACGGACCAACATCTTGTAATCAAATTATCCTATTGCTTTCAATTTTTCCCCCTAACAAGGCGCGCGGCCCGTTCTGGTCTCACCTTTTCTTGTGGACCCCCGGCCACGGCCGGCCACCGCCCGGTTGTCAATCACAACGGAAACAAGTCGGACCCGGAGGCCCCCGCGGCCCCCGCGGCCCCCGCAGCCCCCGCAGCCCCCGCGGCCCCCGCACTGGAGGGGGTCACAGCACATAAGGAGATTGTATGGCCTCCAGTGGCCCTTGTGGCCAGCGGGGAGCAGCGTTTGTCCTCGTGCTGCTGCTTTGCTTCGCGGTGTGGTGATGCGGCCCGGCCCCTTCGTCCTCCCGTTTTGACACTTTTGCCTTCCAGACAGACGGGTTGGGGAGGTTGTGGTGTGCACAGCAGCGCAGCCGTAGCGCCGCCCTGAGCGCGCTGCTGTCGCTTTCTGCTCGCCGCTTCCCGCTCAGTGTTTGAACCCGTGACCTCTGCCATGCCGGTATGGAGATGCATGCTTGCATAAGCATGCGAGGAGAGGGCATTGAGGGTGTGTGCGCGCGCGCGCGCGCGCTCGCGCGAGGATAGCTACTTTCTCTTCGGCCGGCGGTGCGGTGGCACATAGCGCGCCTCGCCCTCTCGCCGGTCGCCCTTTTCCTGCCGGTCAGCTTCGGGCTGTCGGGGAAATGGACTCACAGAGAAGTTCAGTAGAGGTTTCCAATGCGATATGGAAACGGAAGCTGAAGAACAAAAACTCTTACAGACCGGGAAAATCCGAGGGCAAGTTTGGAAGTCTGCGGGGAATGCGCTCCCGCGGCGTGGCCCGCCTCCCGCTGCCGCCGCTACTACAGGTGACTAAACAGGATTAAATAGACGCCATAAAGCGGGACCTCACCTCCGCCGAGACCCCCGACCCGACAGGCACGGCACGGCACGGCACGGCACGGCACGGCACGGCACGGCCGGAGACGGGTATCGTGTCGGGTATACAAGGAGGCGACGCCGGCCGGCACCCAAAAGACATCCACGCGATACAGATCAATGAAATTCTTCTTCTCTTCGTCGTGATGGCCTGGGCGACTACCAACTAAACGGTTCCAATCTAATTTCCTCACGTGCCTGCTTATTCAGAGTAGGCATTCAGACGCGCGCAACTAGACAGTTTGTAGCTGTTTTAAATTCGGGAATTTATGATAGTACTTTTGCCGCGCTCACCGCAGCATGGGGGCGACGCTTATTTCATTTACTCCTCGTTTCTAAAGTATAAAATACGAAGCTGATTGCGGCGACACGCACGCGCACACACGGCGGCACAGCCCGGCACGGCCCGGGCGGCAGCCGATGCGGCTGCGCTAGCTGGGCCCGTAAGCCCGCCGCGCCGTGTGTCGAATCGTTTCCTGTGTGTCCATATCATGGCGAACGGCCAAGCAGCATTCATATTAGAGGTGCACAAAATGGACGCCCCAGCCCCATCCCATCCCATTCCGGCCCCGCGAGGCCCGGCCTCGTCCACGCCCCCCGAGCCGGCTGCCTCCATCCCGTCATATCCCTCGGCACGGCGGGAGTGGGGAGGGAGGGGGGTCCTGGTTCTTCCTATGCTTTGGGTTTGGAGGCGCACACACACACACACACACAGTCGGTCGGTTTGAAGCTCAGTGTGGGGTTGTTGGTATCAGATCACTTTTATTGACCCGGGCCCCCCGAACATAATGGTACAAGATAAGTCCATTACGAATAAAATATGAGCCACGCGGGGGCCGCGCGGGGCCCTCCGGCATGCACTGGGCTCTGCTGAGGCTTCAGGGATCGGGGGTGTCATCTAGGAGGCGGCGCGTCGTTTGCAAAAGTCCCCGCTGCCAGCACGCGCGCGCGCGCGCGCCTTCAGGAAACACACCGCCGAAACCGAGCCGCGCGGGGAAAGTTGTTATTGTGTTCATGTTTTGGTGCGTTTCCCGGAGTCACCGCTTCACCTTGGCTTCGCCTTGGATCCGCAGCGGTAGCGGCAGCAGCAGCAGCACCGCCGAGGATCCTCCAGTGATGTATGCCCGGTTGTTTGATTAATGTCCTGCGTGTCACGGTGCCCGTAGGAGGATGCCCGCGCGCACACGGACACACACACACACACACACACACAGCGGAGCGTTGACGCCTCCGTGTTACCACTCCGCCTTCGTGTACCCCGCCGTGCACCTGGGCAGGCAAGGGTTCCCGACCCACACAGGCTAAAGGATGCTGCGGGGACAGAACGTGTGTGTGTGTGTGTGTGTGTGTGTGTGTAATCGCATACAAGGATAAGGGAAGGGACACGATGGTCCCTGCGGTGATGTACTGGGTTTCTTATTCCTTTAGGGAATCTCTCCTGCTCCTCCTGTAAAATACCTGTCGGGAGCCTCTTCTGCCCCGTGTGTGCGTGTTCGTGTCTGTCAAAATATAACCTCTCCGACCTCAACAAGGCAAAAATAAAGGCTTGGCTTTAGGAGAGAAGCAAAATGAGGAAGGTAGACATAAAACTTTCGACTGCGTGCCCGCCGGCCCGTCTCTCTTTCTCTCTCTGCTCTCGATGCTTCAGTACTACAACATTACAACATTTAATTCCCCCCGTAATTCTCATCCTTTTATTCGCAATTCTGATTATTGAGGTCGCTGCTATATGGACTGCACCTGAGCGCACGGCGCGGCCCCGGCACGGCCCCGGCACGGCCCCGGCACGGCCTCGGCACGGGTGTTTGTTGTGGCCCCCGTTGTCCGCCCTACCGGTATACAGCCCCGCCGTAACGACCTGCTTGGCGCCGGCACACTGGGCCCTGGGCCTCCGGGCCGGGGCTGACACGGCTGTGGCTGACAGTGGACTGACGACCGACGCTCCCTCTCCTGGGCGGCCTGGGCCCTAACCCATCCTGTTAGCAGCGGGCTCTGCGGATAACACCCGGCCCCGCTATATGACGGCTGTATCGGCCAGCGACAACTCCTCTGCAACTTTGCAAGAGAAACGCGCGCGCTTGGGGTCCGGGGTGCAAGATTATGCCCGGACGCGGGCTGCTGCTGCGTTTTTTCTCTGCCAACGATGAAGCTGTTGGTATATCCGATCTTGCGCGCTGGAATGCTCTGTCGACACTCCAGCGCGCATGCGCGGCGGTCGTCCACATAAAGGGTGTACTAGATCGAGTCGAGGAGAGCCGAGTCATCCCCGCGGCGCTGACGCGTCGACATGTATGTACTTACATGTATATGTATCGATCCGTGGTGCTCGATGTGTCGATATGTCGATGCACAGCGTCATCATACATACCGCGCAGTGTTGTGTTGGCATTGTAACGTGATCGGAAGTGGCATTGTGTGGCGCCGTCCTGACAGGGTGGTGTCGTCGCCCCGACCCTGGTGTCCGACAACTGGAACACATAATCGGGTTGAGACACACACACACACACACACGCACGGGCCCGGTCTCGGCTAATGTGACACTAATGTGTGGCTGATCTCCCGACAGGCTCGATTCAACAGGACACCTTCGTAACCCTTCTCATCTCCCCCCCCCCCCTCTCTTCTCTCCCTCTTCCCCCACTCCGCGCTCTCCGCGCCATGTCCGCAGCATTCCGGCCGGAGTCGAGCCGATGAAGAGGGGGAGAAGAGAGAAGGGCCCAGACCAGGTCCCGGCCAATATTTTGGCCAGCATGCTTTTCTGCTGTTTCTCTCTTTGTGTGTGTGTGTGTGTGTGTTGTGCGAGTCACACAGTTTCTTGTGCTTTTCATATCGCCGGCTCATCTCGGCTTGTGGCTTTTATTACAAGTGTGGCCGGTAGCGCGGTGAGGTGCGGTGCGGCCAGCAGCCCATTCCCACGCGGCTTCTGAGAGGCGGCGGCGGCGGCGCTAGAGGCGGCGGCATGCCGATAACCAATCCCTCTCGTCGCCTTTATTGTTTCAAATGCGGGCCCCTTCCTCGGCGACAAGAGCGCACAAAGCAGCGCTGCCCCGGATGCCCCCGGAGGGACAAAGGCGTTTGTGGCGCGGAGCGCGCAGGGGCTAGCAGGAGGCTCTCGGGGGCCCTCCGGGGACCGTCCACAAACGGCGCCGACAACAAGCAGTGGTCAAGGCTGGCCGAGGACCGGCCCAGGGGGCGCCGGCACCCGCGGCGCGCGGATTTGGCGCAAAGGAAAGCCGCCGCTGGAAATTACCACCCTCCCGCCTGGACCGCGGGGGGGGGGGGGAGGGGGTTGGGTTTACTCCTCATTGTGAATAAAACCGCTCGGTCGTGGCGTCGTCGGCGGCGTCCCCGTATAGTGGTGGCTTTGGCCCTGGCGGGGGCCCTGCGGCTGCGGGAGGCCTAGGTCAGGACAGGGCCCTCCTGCGTCTGCTGTGACAAGAATGTGTGACGAATCGCCCGGGGTGGCCCAGCAGGCCACAAGGCAGGGCAGGGCGGCACTGCCGTGTTGGTGTTTGTTGGGGTACACAACACACCTAACACACCTCTGCGGGGACCAGCGGGGACACGAGCGCTACCTGGCCGGCCCGCTGCCCATCCCCCTGGGCCCCCTGGGGTGTCTGTGTCTGCGGGGCCCTCAGGGATGCCGCTGCCCGCCCCGCGCTCCTCCCCCGTCTGCATTGGGCCGTTCCCAGAAATCCGCCCCCAAATTTTGACTGGCAAATCAGTTCCGGTGTGCCGCTGCCGCGCTAACGCGGGGTGACACTAAACGCCTCCCTGGCCTGCCCATCCCATCCGTCCATTCGTCCCTTCCTCCCCTGTAGAGTATAGTATAATTTGATTCGGCTGTGGGAGTCACCGGGTGTCACCAGGTGGAGGCGGAGATCGATGCATCGTGCGCCTTATGTGTCAACCCGGCCTGCGCCGCCAGCGGCACAAGAGCTCCGCACCAGCAAGCGTGCGTCGCGATTTTTCATACCTTCTTGCAGCGCTGATGATATGACTTCCGGCCGCCGTGCGGTGATATCGCTCTTCCACTTGCTCGGACAAACAAACGCGCGCCTCTGTGTTCTCGGCGCGGCGGGGCCGGCGGGGCGTGGAGGGGCGGGGAGGGGCGGCGGGGCGGGGAGGGGCGTGGAGGGCCGGCGGGGCGGGGAGGGGCGGGGAGCGGCCGCTCCGCTGTTGTGACGGCCACCGGCGGCCACCCCAGACAGACGCTGACGCGCCGTTCGCTGAGTGGAGTGGTGGAGTGGCGGCACTCACTGCCTGTCTGCTTGACCCCTCTCTATCTCTCTCCCTCACACTACACACACCAGCTCAGACCCCTCTCTATCTCTCTCCCTCACACTACACACACCAGCTCAGCTCGGCTCGGTGAGGCCCCCTTACCTCACTGCTCTCATTTCAGGGAGCGCATCCACAAGGAGTGTGCGCCGCGTCCCGGCCGAGACGGGCCGAGATCTGAGGCGAGCGAGTGACTCCGGTTTTACGAGAGTGAAGGGAGCGCCGTCGCAACAAACTCGCACTGCCCCGCCTACATGGGCTTCCCGGCCGGTAGTGACCACGCAGTGACCACGTAGTGACCTTCGGCTCGCTTCCGAGTACTACGCGGGGCCGGACTGGGCAGACAGCCTCCTAGGAGACCAGACAGACCCACGTAGCGGTGCGCGGCCGCCGGCAGTATTGCGTCGAGTTGGAGGGGTGAGTAACCTGGGCAGCCCCGGCCCAGCCCAGCCCTGCGGCCCCCGGCCCAGCACGGAGGTAGGCAACGCGGCGCGCTGCCGTGTGTGGAGCGTGGCTGTGTTGCCTATCCACCACGCAGGCGGTCTGGGCCGAGTTTGTGTGTGGAGGAACTGCCGCTACGTTAGACCGGGGCTTCCGACAAAAGGCGTGAATCCGCGTCGACACGTGCCTCCTAATGTGAGGGACAAACACGGCGGCCAGGTGCGTTTGTACTTCCGTGGCGCTGGCCGGCTGCCGGAGAACTCCTGGCTTGGCTCCTGGAGGCTCCAGAGCTGCTCCTGGAGACTCCGGCCCTGCTCCCGGAGGCTCCAGCATGGCTGCCGAGGGCTTGGAACGCCACAGTGTAACCGCGGTGCGGTGGCGGAGTGTTCGCCGCCGTCCTCCGGTGATCCGTTCCGCGGTGTGTCCCGAACGCGGACGTGGCAACCTGGCGGCGCCAAAAGGCAGCGGGGTGGCGGCGGACTTGGCAACAGTGTGCTATGCGCGCCATGAGCCGAGCCATGGGCCGAGCCATGGGAGAGAGAGAGAGAGAGAGAGAGAGAGAGAGAGAGAGAGAGAGAGAGAGAGAGAGAGAGAGAGAGAGAGGGGGGGGGGGATACCGGTACAGTACCGTGCATTCCACGAGGAAACTTACGTCCAGGCTTAGCGTGCGTAAGCCGTTCGCTGCAGTGACAATTTCTCATACAGTACATCTGTCTGCATTTCTGTGTCGAGCTGGGGGGGCCTTCGGTGTGGTTTGTGCGACCTGGAGTGTGTATGTGTGTGTGTGTGTGCGTCTTTTGTGCAGTGGTGCGAGGGCCTGCAAGGAATGTGCATGTTCTTGCAACGCCGCGCCACCGCTTTGGTCCCCGGTCTGCACTGTGGCTGCCTGTGGCCGCCCTGACGCCCCATGATGCTGCGCCGCTACGTGGATGCTGCGCCGTGCTGCGCCGTGCTGCGCCGTGCTGCGCCGTGCTGCGCCGTGCTGCGCCCACTACGCCCTGCCACGCCCCCTCCCCCCTGCCGACCGCGTCCTGCCCCGCGGCGGGCCGGCCCAGCCAGGCCAGGCCCGGCCTGTCCCCACACGGCATCGTGCAGCGAGCGCCATGGCCGCGCTCCGCTCCGCGCTCCGCCATGTTGTCTGACGGCGGCCCCTCGGCGCGCCCCGGCCCCGGCCCGCCACGGCCCCCATTGGGCGGGGGCCCCGACCGGCGGGGGCCTTAACGCCGGCCTGCACACGTATGTGGAGTGCGCAGACGATGACGGATACGTTGGAGGGAAGGGTTTTGTCTGGCCGCACTGCTGCTGCTGGCCTCTGCGATGCGTTGCGTGCCGGCCTGCGCAGGGCGGCACCAGGCACCAGTGTCGAGTGCTGCTAACTACCTGCATCGCCCTTTTACCCCGTCGGGAGGCTCTGAGACGCAACGGAACGCGACGCCTCGCCGAGACTGACGAGACGGAAGAGAGAGAGAGAGAGAGAGAGAGAGAGAGAGAGAGAGAGAGAGAGAGAGAGAGAGAGAGAGAGAGAGAGAGAGAGAGGGGGGGGGGACGCATCACTGGCGCAGGAAACACGAGCAGAGCGCCCGCACCTGTCCCGTCGGGGCCGGAGGCGGGACTGGGCTGCCGAGTACTCCTCCCGCCCAGCCCAGGCCACTGTGTTACCACCGCTCTGCCCACCAGGGAGCTCCGAGCCGCTGATATCGCGCCAAACGGTATCGAAGCGGCTTATCGCTTCGTTAGCGCCAACTGTTTTTCATGCGCAGCGAATGCCACCGCTCCGCACAGCGACAGCGCTGCGATACTGCTGCGGTCCCTGCGGGGGGAGGGGGAGACGTGTGCCGTATCTTACCTGATCGAGTTTCGACGCCTCTCTACTCCGGGAGCTTCCGCCGTGTGTCGTCTGCTGGTCATTGACCAGGGCGAACGAAGGCCTCGTAAGAGTTTCAACCTCTCTGCCAACCACTCATAATTTGGAAAGGTTCGAGCATCGGCGCTGAATGCCCCCCCTCAACCCGCTTCTCCACCTCTTGAGCGCACCGCTAGAGGTCGCTGCCTCCCCCGGCCGCTGCAGACACCACCCACGATACTCCCCGGCCCTGAAACCGATCCCTGCACATCCTGTGACGCGCCTGTCCAGCCTGTCCCTGTGACGTCACATCCTGCGGCGAACACTCTGCAGCCGCCTCGTCACTTTCACCCGGGACAGGGACGTCCCGACGCCTCCCGGCTGTTCTCTCTGCCCGCTTTTGGCGCGCATTTCACGTGGATTCGAAACAGAGGCGAGCGGCGGCGCCATCTCGTGGGCTAGCAAACGGAATAAGGCCCTGAAACGAGAGGTTAAAGCGTTTTTGACGTCGTCGTTGACTTGTTGCGCTCTTCGCCAAAGCGGGAGGGATATCTTTCCCGCTTTTGTCCGGGCTGTTTCCTTCTTTTGGATCTGGTCTGGTGTATGTTATACCAGTGCTGCAGTACGTTGCAGTACGTCGCCCAGGGTCCGCGGGTCTGCTCGTTAGTCACGAGCCGTATCGCTCGTTCGGATCGAGAGTCTCGAATCGAGAGCCTCGAAGCGCTGCGATAGCGTGACCGTGACACTCTTCGTGCTGCTCTTTCGCACGCGGTCCGACGCTCGACGCACGCATTCTTGCGGCGGGAAGAAGGTTCTCGCGTGCGGCTGCCCTTCCTTCACACTCACTCTCTGCTTCAAACATTATTTCCCCCCTGGGACGGATAGGGTTCTTTTTGGTTGTTGGGAAAATGAAAAATGCGCAGAGCGCCGCAAGAGAGAGGAGCTAGCGAGTCGAGCAGAGCGTCGGGTAGAATTTAGCGGGCGGTGGTTGAACCGCGCCTCGCCTGCCGGTAGCCTCTGCCGCGCGTTATTTCGAATCAGTCTTTCGGGACGTTCAAAGTAAAACCGCGCTCCTCCTCCTCCTTCTTGGTGAGGGGACATTCCTCGCTGCCCCGCCACGCCCCGCCACGCCCGCCCGGCGGCCCGGCGAAGGTGGCCGCTGTGATGTATCTGGGCCCGGACAAAAAGTGGCATAATGACCGGTCCGCTCCAGGTCCCCGGCGAGGCCCGGAGGCCGCCGTCAGCCCCGGCCGGCACCGGCCCCACGGGACAGAACGGGCCCCCGATGTCACTACACCGCCCGGCCGCAGCCCCCGCCCATATCCAATTAAAATAATTTAATGGTGTTGCCGTGGCGTTTGCTTTGTGGCCACTTTCGGCCGTGGCGGCAACGGGAGAGGTCCGGCGAGCGGGCGGGCGAGCGGGCGGGAGAGCGAGCGGGCGGGAGAGCGAGCGGGCGGGAGAGCGAGCGGGAGAGCGAGCGGGCGGGAGAGCGAGCGGGCGGGAGAGCGAGCGGGCGGGAGAGCGAGCGGGCGGGAGAGCGAGCGGGCGGGAGAGCGAGCGGGCGGGGGAGCGAGCGGGCGGGAGAGCGGCGGGCGGGGAGCGAGCGGGCGGGAGGCGAGCGGGCGGGGGAGCGAGCGGGCGGGAGAGCGAGCGGGCGGGAGAGCGAGCGGGCGGGAGAGCGAGCGGGCGGGAGAGCGAGCGGGCGGGAGAGCGAGCGGGCGGGAGAGCGAGCGGGCGGGAGAGCGAGCGGGCGGGAGAGCGAGCGGGCGGGAGAGCGAGCGGGCGGGAGAGCGAGCGGGCGGGAGAGCGAGCGGGCGGGAGAGCGAGCGGGCGGGAGAGCGAGCGGGCGGGAGAGCACGCCTTGCCACTGCCGCCGCCGCTTGACCACCTGCAAAGCCTTTGCTGCTCGTCACACTCTCTTTATTACACCTCGTTCTCCTCTTTTTGTGCTTGTGTTCCTCGCCTCCTTTTCCGCCTCTTGCATATAGTATATATCGTCCCGAGCATTACCGGCTCGGCTTGTGCCCCAAGCCGCGGGGGCGGCGGCGGGGGCGGCGCTGCTGTGGGGGCGCCTCTGCACCTTTATGACCCGGTCTCGCCGTGTCGTCTCATTAGCAGACAGGCGCCTCCCGACAGCGGAGCATCACCGGTAAACACCCGACTTCCTCCGCTACGCAAGGCCACGGGACCGTCCACAAATCAAGTTGGCGGACGGCTACACGCTGCTGACGTCCGCTTTCTTCGACTGCGCCCGGATCAGGAAGAACGTATTCGTGCGCCTAATTATTTCCGTCTGCCCCTACCTCTTCCCACCTCTCTCTCTCTCTCTCTCTCTCTCTCTCTCTCTCTCTCTCTCTCTCTCTCTCTCTCTCTCTCTCTCTCTCTCTCTCTCTCTCTCTCTCTCTCTCTCTCTCTCTCTCTCTCTCTCTCTCTCTCTCTCTCTCTCTCTCTCTCTCTCTCTCTCTTTGTGGAAATAAACTGCTTCCGCGCAAGGAATCGCGGCTCTGTACACACACACACACACACACACACACACACACACACACACACACACACACACACACACGTGTGATTGCAGGCGTAATGGTAGCGCGCAGGCTCCATTTTGCTCTCTGGTCGCCTCTCTTTCTCGTTTTTCATTCGCATTTTCATTTTTCTCCTTTTTTTGCGGTTTGCGTCCCTATGGCGCGTCGCGAAGGCATGGCATGGCATGGTCTCGGCGGCTGGGGCTTGCGGCATGCGACGGCCACCACATCGCTCGCATTTCTGCCCGCTGCCGCCGCCTCCGGGCTCCCGGCATCGCGGTCCGCGGCGGCACCGAGCAGAGTTCCATCCGGATCCCGCGCCTGAGCCTCACAGCCTCGACGCCTGCGAGGAGTCAGGGTAGGCCAGCCCGCAGAGCACGCGCGCATGCTGAGTCGTGCGGTGGCCTACCCACCAGGCGCCCGCGCTGCCGCCGCCGCCGCTGGCGACACCCTTTACAGCGTCGTCGTCGCCTCGAACATGTTATTGGTTATTCGGCGCAAACTTTTTGTTCTCTGTAAATGATTTGGTCACGTGACAGCATAAAGTCCGAGTCGACATTACGAGTGTCCCTTACAAAAATTGGAGGACGTGTTTTGGTATTTAAGTAGGTTCGCGGAGGACGCTCCTTTGTTCTGGCCTGTGCCGACAACGGGCTCAAGTACTCCTTTTGCATCCGAGCCCTATGGTACATGAACGCTTTAAGAGCGCCTGGCGAGTTCAAGTGACCGTTATGGGTGCGTTGCAGCACCTCACAGTAGTATTCTAGTAGCGTCAAAGACGACTAAGTGATCGTGAAGTCGTTTTCGGATGACATAAAGTAACTTTTTGGACGCGAAAGACGGCGCACTGCGTCGCGTCGAGTACGCTTATCTCTGTACCAGGGGCGCGAAATAGTCGCGAGGGGGGGACAGCATCAAAACGCTCACTCTCTGCAACCAAGGTCGTCTTATGTGGGCTCTGTATGTCACGCCGCGTTTTTGTGGACTTAGAAAATTTTCGCTCCTGGCATAGAAACTCATCGAGGACAGGCGTTTATTTTAACTAACATTTGTGTTTGAGAATATTAAAAAGTAATGGCCTTAAGTGTAACTAGCAGCCCCATCTCATCCAGTAAAAATTTGTGTACAAAAAGATATCGACATTTCGGCATACTGTGCGTTTCCTTAATGTTTCCATTCGGTTTCCATTGGTCTGACGCTTTTTAGGTTTTGAAAATGAAATAGTATTTGTATATCAAAAATTACATTTCATCACTGTATGAGGTAGAGGATGCAACGCTCGGCACAGCGTCGAAAACCGCACAGAGATCCGCCCATTACTTTGCTTTCTACGGGGCGAAGAAGCGCGGGCTCTGTAGACTCCAAAGCAGTAGCCAGCTCGAGGGAGTTCCCCAGATGTCTGGGTAGCACAGTGAGCAAAGGCGATAGCTGAAAAGAGAAGGCATGATGGTTCGAGACCACTTGGACTCGTTTTTCTTTTTGGTCGCGTCGGTCCTTAGCACCTTCTTGTACGCTTCCTATCGCTAGGGGGGCCAGAGAACGTCTTTGTACCCCTACGAAGATAGCTGCTCCATGGTCGCGTTTGTACCCACTTTGGTCGTCCACGCGCCCAAGGTTACAGTGTCAAAAGCGTCCTTCGATGCACCCACGACCTTAGTTCCTTGCGTGCCCTCCATGGTACCTCGCCCGACCCCTTAAAGCGTACATTCTTTTTTGTCAGGGGTGTGTGTGTGTGTGTGTGTGTGTCGCTGAAGGCTTTACGCTCGGCATATGCCGCGCTCACAATGCGTGTCCATTGTCCCTGTGTGACACCTGACACGATCCGCCCGGTAGCGATGTCAATATCGTCGGCAGCCGGAAGGGGTGAGGTGGGGTGGGGTGAATTTGCGAACTAACAGAGGGCACGCGGTTTGGGCACCCTCACGTCCTCCCCTTAGGTCCCCCCTGAGGTCCGCGCCGTGCATACAGTGACGCCCTTCACCGCACGCCACCACACACGGACTGTAAATCAGTGCAAGGAGGTGTGGTGGCGGTGGCTCGCGCGACAATGCTGCTGCTGCCACTGCTGCTGCCACTGCTGCTGCCACTGCTGCTGCTTTGGCAAAGGGCACGACGCCACGCTCTGTCAGCGCCTACAATGCACTAACAACGCGTAACAAAGGGGGAAATGACTCTGTTTTAAAGCGTGGCGACTACCAGGGCAGCAGCCAGAGGAGCGAACACACCTGCGAGGGACCTGCTCAGGTGGGAAACACTCTTTGTGTGCGTCGTTGCTCCTTGTTATGCGCGCGCGCGGACACTACTTTTCGGTATACGGAGCGAAAAATAAAAATGAAATATTCAGGCAAAAGGCGTTTTGAAAAACGCAGCAGGTGTAATGTTATAGTATGCCTAGCGAAAAGCAGAAAACAATTGCATGTTTAATGCCCGCAACGAACCTATTTGTTGGAGCAACGTTTCGTTGGTGCAACTAAAATTTAGTTCCCACAACA
Source organism: Odontothrips loti (assembly GCA_038380765.1). Lineage (NCBI taxonomy): Eukaryota > Metazoa > Arthropoda > Insecta > Thysanoptera > Thripidae > Odontothrips > Odontothrips loti. The sequence goes on from CM076249.1 coordinate 14,603,819, forward strand.
AAATTTTAGTTCTCCGAACAAATATTTACTGCTTGTCTGAAAATAAACTGAAAAATTAGTTGCGACAGCTAATCTTTTTTCTCCGTGTATGTGTGTGTGTGTGTGTGTGTGTGTGCGCGTGGCCAGCAGCTATGTAGTCTCGGGCCGCGCTTGTTGGAAAGCATGAATGGCGCACGACGGCGCACACAATAATTTATCACTGTGGGACACGTCGTTGTGACAACGACGGCTTTGCCGAGGGCCCTTTTGCACACGACTGCTCTTGGCCCTGCTCTTGGCTGCTTGGCTCTGTGTACGGGTCCCTGCGGTCCCGGGGGATGCAAGCGCTGCTGGATCAGCAAAGAGGAATGGACACACACACACGCACACTCTCTCTCTCTCTCTCTCTCTCTCTCTCTCTCTCTCTCTCTCTCTCTCTCTCTCTCTCTCTCTCTCTCTCTCTCTCTCTCTCTCTCTCTCTCTCTGCGGATCCGCGACGCCACGTCATGTGAGCACGATCGGTGCTTATGTCCCGATCCGAGTGCCAACCCCCATTCAGAGCGATAGCAGCGTCTCTGACTCATCGCGCCCCGCAGCCTCCTAGGCGAGAGGAGCTGACCCCTGCTCGGCTCGGTTCGGCCTGGTCCGGCAGGGCCCGGCTCGGCCCAGCGCTCCGCTCGGCTCCGCTCGTCCCGTATTCCAGGAGCAGCGGCGCGGGATCTTCCGAGAAACGCGTCATGCCGCATCGCCGCGGCCGGTCCGGCACGGGGGTGCTTCGCTCTGCTCCGCTCTGCTCCGCTCATTGTGAGCGCCTCACTGGGGAAATATTTTGGCATGCCTCCTTTAAATTTGATACGCACCCCTGGAGCCTCTCCTCCAGGCACCCCGCAGGGGGTGTGTCTCCTGGAGGCTCCAGTGTGCACCCCACAGGCACCGCGGGGGAGTTTTCTCCTGGAGTCCGCAGGGGAGCCTGAGGCTGCTGGAGCGCCACGGTGTCTAAGGGTGGCCGCTGCGCGTTGTCTCTCGCCTCCCCACGCGTTGCCCCCCCCCCCCCCCTCCAGCTCCGCCGCTCGGCGCCTCGTTGGCGCCATCGCAGGTGCACCCACCTAGCCCGCCTGTCGGCTGTCCGCGTGAAATACAGCCCCGGATCATCTTTGGCCCCGGATGTCGGCGAGTGCCGGCGGGTCCAGCCTGTGTGCACTGCCACCCTCAGTTATTTACAGTCGGCTCCTCAATGGCAGTGCGCTGACCTTGCTCCGGCTCTGGCTGCATCGAGGGCTGCAGCCTCTGCGGCGCTGCCCTGGTTCCCAGGGTCCGGCGGCCCGGAGGGGTGGGGCGGGGACCGTCGGGGACCCGGGGACCATCGGGGACCCGGTGTGCTCAGCAGCCTTTACCTCTCTTGCACCTTTCCGCCGCGCACACCTTGTGGCACTTCTCTTTGCCGAGGCCCTAAAGGCCCTAAATGTTGTCGGCGCAGGGCCATTGCCTGAATGAGGTCCCCTTCCAGGTTTATAGTCGCCGCCGCCTCCGCCTTGCGGCAGTCCTTGTCCAGACGTTACGGGGACCGAGTTATTACTCCTCCGTAATGGTTACATTATCGATCCATAAAGCCCCTATTGTTGCTCTGTGCGCCTGGCCTGCCCTGCCCATCGGACTGGACTCTCGACCCTCTCGCAATGCACATTCGCCGCACAGTTTTTATTTCTTTTTTGTCGCGAAATGCGAGCGTTTCTAAAGCTGCTGTCCTCTCGGAATGCGAATTTTTGTCTGTGTGGTGCGTCATACCTGCTCAGGGCGGCGGCGGCGGCGGCGCGTTTATGACGTGCCACTGCAAACAGTGCCGATAATGGCAAAGGCACGCCGAGGACCCTGCCGAGGACCGCGCCGAGGACGGAGGACTCGGCTAGCACGCGCCGAGGACGTCCGCTATCAGTATGCGGAAGCACGCTCCGGCCCTAGAGCGGCGCTGCCCGCTGGGCCCGCTGCTGACCGGACTGAGACCGGCGCAGGGCGCGCAGACCAGCCGATATCGAATATCCCCCCCCCTCCCAGGATTCCTCGGGAGTGCGCCAAGGACAACTACGATAGTAGCGTGTGCCCTTTCTTATCGGGGACGACGGGGTACCGAAGAGCAGCGAGGGGCAGCGCGGGGCGCCGGCCCTACAGCACCTGCATTCCTGTGGGGGGCGGGAGGGCGGAGGGCGGGGGCAGGGCGGGGGCAGGGCGGGGGCAGGGCGGGCGGTGGCGTGTGCGGGGGAAGGGTAGGGGCCGAGGGCCGAGTCCAAGGCCCCGCCGGTCTGTCAGCCGTGCCGGGCCGTGCCGGGCCGTGCCGGGCCGTGCCGGGCCGTGCCGGGCCGTGCCGGGCCGTGCCGGGCCGTGCCGGGCCGTGCCGGGCCGTGCCGGGCCGTGCCGGGCCGTGCCGGGCCGTGCCGGGCCGTGCCGGGCCGTGCCGGGCCGTGCCGGGCCGTGCCGGGCCGTGCCGGGCCGTGCCGGGCCGTGCCGGGCCGTGCCGGGCCGTGCCGGGCCGTGCCGGGCCGTGCCGGGCCGTGCCGGGCCGTGCCGGGCCGTGCCGGGCCGTGCCGGGCCGTGCCGGGCCGTGCCGGGCCGTGCCGGGCCGTGCCGGGCCGTGCCGGGCCGTGCCGGGCCGTGCCGGGCCGTGCCGGGCCGTGCCGGGCCGTGCCGGGCCGTGCCGGGCCGTGCCGGGCCGTGCCGGGCCGTGCCGGGCCGTGCCGGGCCGTGCCGGGCCGTGCCGGGCCGTGCCGGGCCGTGCCGGGCCGTGCCGGGCCGTGCCGGGCCGTGCCGGGCCGTGCCGGGCCGTGCCGGGCCGTGCCGGGCCTGCCGTGTTCGTCCGGGCTGCCGGTGCTGGCCGGGCCGCTACGCGCTACGCCTCTGGACCAGGTCTCGGGTGCTGGACCGGCTGGACGCCCAACACGCGCTTTACAAGGTATAATGGATTTCCCACGGCCGACTCCTCCGGAGGTCGGAGTCGACACACCGGCCGGCCCCAGCAGGGGCCGGGGGCTGTCGGGGCCCCACGGGGGGCAGGGCGGGGCGGAGGGGCCCCTTCCAAACTACATTTGGGTGCCGGTGTTGAGTTCATATAGCGATGGTCCCTCTCGCTCCTTTCGTGTTTCTTTTCTTACCCGCGTGGCCATAAATCATGGCCACCTCTCCTCGTCCTCCTCCTCCTCCTCCTCTTTCTCTCCCCCTTTCTCTTCGTCCGGCTTTCTGCTGCTTCTTTCTCCTTCCTTCCTCCGGTCCTCTCCACCTGCACTGCGCGCGTTATTCTCGCGACGTTCCTTACCGTCACCGTAGGGTGGTGTAGGGGATCCATAACCTCAAACTGTTATCAACTGTCGGACTTCCCTACGCCCGGCCCGGCTGCACCCGGCTGCACCCGGCCCGGAGGGTCCACAGTCCACAACCCGCACAGCGGGTGCCCGGCCTGTGTCGCAGGGAAACCTTCTGCGACTGTCAAATTACAAGCGCGCTTCCAAACTGCATGGGCCTGGGCCTGTTGGAGAAATGTGTTCCTTTCTGGGCAGCAGCAGCAGCAGCAGCAGCAGCAGCAGCGGCAGCAGCGTGTCTGCGAGCGGAACAACCAAAGAGCGGGGAGGGCAGGGAAGGGTGAAGGCCCGCCGGGCTATAAAACACGGCTGCTCGTCTACTAGCACCTTGTCTCGAACAAACGGCCATTGAGGGAAAAGGTGCATCCTGTATCAACACAACACAAAACAAATCTCTAGGAATACTTGTTCGTACATTGGGGAAGGCCACAGAGGGCGACAGGAAAGACTCCCCCCCCCCACCCAAACACACAGCAGTATTAGGGTTTTGACATTGCGACACATACCGACCTGGATGACACCTGATACTGTGGCCTGGGCCGGGACGGCGCCAAACCCTCTCCCAGGCTGGGCCACGACGTTGAGCCCCGCGTCGCCACACCTGTATTATATCGACTTTATTTTTGTTCTTTTTCTCTCTGGTGTCCCTTTATTTTGACATTATATCGTGAGACACAAATCCGTGCGAAAACCGGCGCTGGCTGCTGACCGGCCGCTGCGGTTCGCTTTCGTGTGAACGAGAGGTTCTCCTTCTGCTATACGGAGATTAATTTTCGCTTTGTGGCCACGGGCTGGGAGGGGTGCCATGGAGGTCAGCGGGGGCCCGTGCACGGATAAAGCTTCCTATGGGTCCCTTTTATTTTTGTCTCTGAATTTGTAGTCGGATGTCAGGCCGCATTCCTTGTCCGACTTTACCCCGAGCGCATTCCGAGGCGGGTATAGTGTTTTAAGCAGCTCATCAGGCAACGCGATCCTTGACCTAGTGGGTGTCTGGGGACATCAGGGGCGCCTTATGAAGACGTCCTGGTTCATCATCGGATCAGTGGCGTGCCCCTGTGCACATGAACAGTTTGACTTTGGTGCGGTCGCCACTGACGACGCCACCCCTTCCCTCCTACGCCGCTGCCGTCGCCTGCAGGTAACGCGACGTCACCTCATCTGTCACCCAACACGTCACACCGCGCCGATATAATGAAATTCGATACTCTCACTCTCCGTATTGTGTGTTGTGTCCCGTGTAATACTTTTGTCTGTCCCGATAGGAAGGCGCAGGCCGCCGGCGGGTCCCCAGGGGAGAGGGACAAATTAACGGGAAACAAACATTAATTAACACGGCGGAGGCAGGCAGGCACGGTCGGGCGCGGCACACACTACGGCTCGGTCACCGCCTCCTCCACTGCGTGTCTCCGGCCGCGCGCCGCACCGGTCCCGGTCATCTGTTTCTTTCAGCCTCCGAAGTGACCCCGTGTCGTGCCCCTTCCCTCTCTCTCTCTCTCTCTCTCTCTCTCTCTCTCTCTCTCTCTCTCTCTCTCTCTCTCTCTCTCTCTCTCTCTCTCTCTCTCTCTCTCTCTCTTCCTCTCTCTAGAATGAATTACCGAGGAACGACTGCAGCGGTCGAAACACATTTTGACAGAGTGCGAGCACCTTGAAGCCCCCGCTCCGCCTTATACCTGGGCGGGCGGGGCACTGCCGCTGGCTCGCCGCTGCCTCGCCGCCCTAACCTCACCCTGCGGTGCAGCGGGTCGGCCTAGGCTTCGATATATATCGCTCCGGCTTTGCCACAAATAACCTTAAAAGGAAGTTCCATGTCAATATTGTGGCACTTCAATAATGAAATAAAAAAAAGGTCGTCGGCTGCATGCGAGCCGCTTGGCTGCGCTGGACCGCCATGTGAGCATCCAGCCAGCGCACCCCCTCAGCGGGGTGCCGGGAGGTGCCCGGAGGTGACTCACAGCCACCCTCTCGTGTTGTACATGTCCAGCAGCAACAAATGATACAGCAAGCGACGCGCTCACTCGTCTTGTTATATTTAGTGTCCACTGTTGGTGCCTTTTAGATTTTTTTTTTTTTGTTGTGGAAGAAAAATAAAATGTTTAAAGAAAACTATTGAGAGTTTGGTTTGCGAATTGCACCGTTTTAATCAAAGTCTCCTTTCGTTTGCTGTCTCTGGTTTTTCTCTTTGTATGGGCAAGGACACCGAGCAATGCCAACGTCATTTTCTGTGACTAGAATGCAAAATGGAATATAAATGGAAAATAATGTAAACGGCGACGCGAGATAGCGCCACTAGACCACCCCTATCAGTGTTTGTTGTATGTGACACGGCCGAACACAAACAGCGTGTCACCTGGATGGCCAAGGGTGTGCAGGGCCAGCGGGGCCGGGCCGGCGGGGGCCGGCGGGGACAACAGGCTCCGCAGGGACTCTCAGGTCTACGTGTGCGGCGGCGGCAAAGCTCAAACGAGATCTTTTGCCGCCCCTCAGCCCCTCACACTACTTGGTTGTCTCTGGTTTGCTTTTGTTTATTTTAGTATTTGACTTATTTCTTCTCGTCGCTATCGGCCCGGACTATCGCGCAGTGGACCCCGGCGTTAGGATAGCAGGGACACACGCAGGAGGCTTTCTCACACGTCTTATTACTGCCCGTTGGCCAGCACATATGGTCTCTGTCTGCTTTTCCTTTCCCACGACTAAGCGCCGTGCGTTTGGGTAAATAGATTACGCGCGGAGAGAGAATCGGGTTAGATTCAGTTTCAGTGGAAAGATCATACAAAACAAAGTAAATGTGATCTCGTGACAGCAAACCATTTTACTGCCCCCCCCCCCCCAAAAAAAAAAAAAAAAAAAAAAAATGTACACCGTTTCAATTTCCTCTTGTGTTTTAAAGGAGGAGATCGCGCACACTTCCTTTCTTCCATATCTTTCTCTCTCTCCCCGATGTATATGCGGATTCCTCATATCTATGCGTGCGTATACGTATACGCGGCCACGAGAGAGAGAAAGAGAGACAGATAAAGCCTATTAACCATGCCACACACCAAGCTGGCGTCTCATCTCGCCACAACAATAACAGCCTCTAAGCCAACGTGTCAGCCGCACGTCACAGACACACTCGACTTTGGCTCGGCTGGCTCCGCTGTCCATTCAGCAGCCTGCGCGGTGCGGCCACTGCAGCCGGGGCAGCGCCGTCAGCACCGCAAGCTTTTTTTCCCGAAAGCAATCCGGCGTGCGCATTGTGGCGTGCGAGTCATGCTTTGTGGCGCACATTGGCCGATACAAGAGGCTCATTTGGCAGCAAAACGCCCCGAGAGCCTATTATGTGTTTTAGCCGGGAGATCACGACGCGCCTGCGGCTAAAGCGCGTATGTGTCATCTCATCCCTCTGCCGCGCGCGCGCGCGCGTGTGTGTGTGTGTGCGTGCGTGTGTGTTTGGGGTGGGTTGAATTGACCATTTTCGCGGTCGATTTCGAGCTGTCCCCAACAAGTCGGAGCAGCTATTCGCGTCACCTGGAATTTTATGTATGGAGCCCCCCTCCCCCTTTTCACAAAGCCCCCTCCTTCCCTCTCCCCCCGCATCAGGATGACCATATAACGCATAATGAGAGGGACGGAGTCGGCCTGCTATGCGTGTCCTGTTTGCTCCTGGCTAACATTTGACTTGACTTTGGGGCCGGCCTTTGCTGTCCAGAGCAGTCCCTTCTGCTGGCCGACGCCGAAAACTCTCACCTGAGCGGTCCCACGGTACCCCACGGTGCCGGACCTACGCCACCACCACCACCACCACCACCACCACCACCACCACCACCACCACCACCACCACCACCACCACCACCACCACCAACACGCCGTCGGTTTTGTAAACAGAGCCCCGAGCCGTGCCTGTTTTCCGCCCGGAGACTTTCACGCTGGGGGCAGAGGAAGTGACGCGACGGTCGTGTCGTGAGAGGCGCACTGCATGTTTTTGTCGCCCTCTCCCCGGGCGCCGAGCTCATCGCATCCGACCCCCGGTGAGGACACCGTGAGGACACCGACGTGACGTGGACACGTGTCCGTCTGCGTGTCGGGCGGGTGGCGAACACGCCGGGCTGACAGTGATGTATCATGCTTGTGTCACGCGCCGTCAAGCTCCCCGTCATACAGGCTGGGCGACACGCGTGTCGAGAGCACACACGGCGCCTGCTGGGTAGGCAAGCACGACGTTCGCACGCACGCGTGTCGTGCGGGCTGGCCTACCCTGGCACTCGCAGGCGCTATCGGCGTCCCAGTTCAAGCGGGTTGAGAGTCAGGGAGGCAATGCGGGCGTACTGAATGGGCGACGCTAGGCTTGGAAGTGAAATTTTTGGTCACGGACGTGCACGGCACGGAGCCATATGTGTGCCGTGTGTGTGTGTGTGTGTGTGTGTGCCGTGTGTGTGTGTGTGTGTGTGTGTGTGTGTGTGTGTGTGCGCGCCGTATGTGGCGCTCACATTACCCGGCGCGTTATCCGCATAGGCGGCCGCATCCCATCTCATCCAATCCGTTCCGTCGGAGCCCCGCTATATTTATCCGGGCGCGGCGTGGCGGGACGTGGCGGCCCGTGTAATGGTGTGATGTCTGGAGCCTCCGGCCTCTCCAGCCGCTCCAGCGGTGCTGCGCGCCTCCTCCAGCCAGTCTAGAGCCGCCTGGCCCGGCTGGGCGGAGCGGAGCCTGGCGCAGCCCGGCGGAGGAGCCGGCAACGTGGCCTCGCGTCTCCTCAAACTGGCTCCGCCTCCTCCAGACCCCGTACCGCTCTGCTCTACCCCCTACCATCTTCGGCCGCCCTTCCCCCGGCAGAATTCCTTGTAATGGGACGAGAGAGGAGGGGGGGGGGGGGGGCAGAGACCGGATTTATCAATCACAATCATCGAGGCGTTATCACATCTCCCCTAAACCCACCAAGACCTAAAAATAAAAAATAATATGTGTTGCCGATGTCGACAAAGGACCCGCACGTGCGTGCCGACCAGCCAGGATAGCCCAAAAGAAATCACCTCTCCACGTTTTGAAGACAAAAAAAAAATTAAAAAGTAGCACGATTAGAATTTAAGACCGAGTCAAAAAATTACAGTTTAAAACCGTGAGCGGGCTAAATTTTAATAATTTCACCCACGTTCACATAGCGTTTCGAAAACACTTATCCAGTTCTGTCACTTCTGACAGTTTTGTACAATGGTTTGCATTGAATAAGTGCGTGGCGCACCCTTACCGCCCCTAGTTCCGCGCCGCGTCGACATGTTGGCCTGCGACCGGTTGCCTATCGTAATCCGTGGTGTAAGCCCACGGCACGGCCGAGGGCCCTGCTGCCCCCTGCTGCCCCCTGCTGCCCCCTGCTGCCCCCTGCCCTGCTCCGCCGACCCGCCGCTCGGTCCTTTGTGCCGCCTGTCTCCATTTTGTTGCGCCTGGTCGGAATTCATAAATTGGAATGAGAGAGAGAGAGAGAGAGAGAGAGAGAGAGAGAGAGAGAGAGAGAGAGAGAGAGAGAGAGAGAGAGAGAGAGCAGAATCATGTCGTGGCTGGTTGTGCTCATGGCAGCCAAGAGGCACTCTCCACACAATCCATGGCACATGGCTGATCGCAGCAGCAGCAGCAGCAGCAGCAGCAGTAGCAGCAGGAGCAGCAGTAGTAGCAGCAGCAGCAGCAGCGAGGGAACACATTTCGCGGTGCCATTATTATTGTTTGCCGGAGACGATATTGGCTTGTTGGTACGTAAGCAGCCGCCGCGGGCGCCGGCGTTGGCGTTCAGACTGCTGTATGTATATATGTGGTGTGCCTGCCTGGAGGCTCGGCTGCTCTGTCGCTGCCGCCCACGAGAGAGAGAGAGAGAGAGAGAGAGAGAGAGAGAGAGAGAGAGAGAGAGAGAGAGAGAGAGAGAGAGAGAGAGAGAGAGAGAGAGAGAGAGAGAGAGAGAGAGAGAGAGAGAGAGAGAGAGAGAGAGAGAGAGAGAGAGAGAGAGAGAGAGAGAGAGAGAGAGAGAGAGAGAGAGACAAACCGCAAAGGCGAGAAATGAATTGCAGAGCGGAATGGTATTCCAGGCGGCGGCCTATAGACTGCAGCTGTCACAATCTGCGCCCCTCGCGGCCTCACGGGGTGTGAGGTAGGCGTTGGGCGGACTACAGGAAGTCCAGTGCGCCCCGCTGCGGCCCCCGCGGCCCCCGCGGCCCCGCTGCTAGCCAGCCGGCCGGCTGAATGGAGGCACCACGGCAAAGGGGCGCCGACTCCAAACACCCCGCCGCCACAGCCGCCGCAGCCTCCCGCGGGAGGGGAGGGGAGGAGCGGGGGTGGGCGGGGGGTAGAAATTGAGCCGCGCAAAAGAATATAAGAACTTTTCAATGGGACAACATCCTCCTCTCCCGGGGCAAGGCCAGGCCAGGCGAGGCCGGGCGGGGGCTGCGAAGGGGATGGGGCTAGCCCAGCCAATGGCACGCCCCCCGCTGGCCACTTCAAAGGGCGACACGGCCGACACGGCCGGCCGGGCCGCAAAGGGGCCCCCGACGAGGTCCCCGGCAGAGGTCCCCGACAACGACCTCACCTGGTGGGGCGGTCGGCTCGGCCCGGCGGTGCCGGCGATGCTGGCAGTGCGGGCCTCCTGGCAGCCTCCGCTATTATATTCCCTAAAATGGTGTGTTGTATTTGTTGGGTCAACAGCCAAGCGGCCGCGCTGCGCTGCCGGCCACCCGCTCCGAGAGAGAGAGAGAGAGAGAGAGAGAGAGAGAGAGAGAGAGAGAGAGAGAGAGAGAGAGAGAGAGAGAGAGAGAGAGAGAGAGAGAGAGAGAGAGTGTGTGAGTGAGGGAGGGGAGGGGGCACATGCGGGCCCGCAGCACAAATATACGCATAGGGCTGCCAACACAATTCCCACCCCAAAGCAGTTTCCTCGGTGAAGCCCCGTTCCCGCGGCATCCCGTTGGCAGCACTACCGCTTAGCCGTCCATGGCGTCGGGGCGCGACGCTGTATCGGATGCAGTTTCCGATCAAAGAGAGAAACCCCCACGTTTATTTTCCCCGACGTGTTTTCTAACGTTCTTCCTCATTTGTGTGTTGACAGCGCTGCAAGGAGAAGCTCAACACGCTGGCCATCTCCGTCATGAACCAGTGGCCCGGAGTGCGGCTGCGGGTGACCGAGGGCTGGGACGAGGAGGGGCTGCACGCCACCGACTCGCTGCACTACGAGGGCCGCGCCGTGGACGTCACCACCTCAGACCGGGACCGCTCCAAGTACGGCATGCTGGCCAGGCTGGCAGTGGAGGCCGGCTTCGACTGGGTCTACTACGAGAGCCGGGCCCACATCCACTGCTCCGTCAAGTCAGGTGAGCCCCGCGTTAGCAGTAAACTTCTACATTGGCAGGTTTCTGAAATAATGTCTGGAGTATTTTCATTCTCGCCTGGTGGCAGAGAGAATTCTGTTTTCTGCACATGAGCATCCCTTCTCACTCGCAGTGTATGTATGCGATTCGCTCCGGAGCTGAGATAGATGGGGCGAACACACACACACGCGCGCGCGCGCACACACACACACACACACACACACACACACACACACACACACACACACATGGGAGGCATGCAGACGTCCTTGGACGTGTATCCCCCACCCACGGCATCACGTGATCTGCCGCCATCTTGGTTTCGGTGCAGCCGACACACAACTCCCAACAAATTCTTGTTAACTTACGCCCATTAAAGAGGGCCCCATTACGATCTAACATGCCGGGATGGGACGGGAGCCGCTCGACGGGGTGCAAGGGAGTAAGGCAGAGAGCTCTGGAGTGGAAGCATGCGGCCGGGAGAGAACACGCAGCAGCAGCAGGGATATATCGCCTGCCCAAGCAGATTTGCATACCTCGCGCTGCGCTCGATACTCTCGAAGAAAGCGCGCGATAAATACTTCCCGAAATACGTGACACGAGAAATTGACCAACATAATTACAGAATGAAGTGCGTTTAGGTACATAACGGCCTTGGTCCTCTGGTATGCCGTCGCAGATCCCAACCGCCGCCAGATAGAAATCGGTGTCACCGCCTGTATCCAATTTCGGAGATGGCGGTGTAGCACTGCTTTGGCCAATGCGCGCGCTTGTACTCCGCTTTTGTGTGCAAGTGCGGGAACAGTGACTGCAGCGCCTGCAACGCGGGCAGTACATACGGGACTAGCCCAGCTTAGACCAACTGGCCGGTGTAATCTCATTACCACCTATGCATTCCTCACAATTCATCTTCCCTCTTTTATTCTTCTGCGGCTCCTCGTCACTTTTTTCCACTCCCGTATACAGACGCCCTCCTCTCTCGCACCCACACCCGCACCCACACCCACACCGCTGTGGCGCCCTCTGGCTGTTGCATATCTCTGTCTCTGTCGCTCCCCTCTCCATGACTGGCGACAGCAAATGACGGTCCTTCACATGACGCGTGCATCGTGCTCCCGAACGGCCCGTTACCCGGCGCACAGTTCAACAACCACCGGTGGCCCCGGGGGAGAGGGGGAGGGGGAGGGAACGACCGCCCCTTGCGTGCGGAGCAGTGCGGAGCGGAGGTCAAACACCGGACGGTAGCAGCCCGTCTCGCTTTCACTCACAAGACGCCTCGGAGGGTCCTTTGGGGAAGGGAAGGGGTGTCTGTCCGCCCGTGCTGTACGAACCCTCGCGCTGACCAGCCGTGTTTCCTCTTGTTGCAGAATCATCGCAGGCGGCGAGGTCGGGCGGCTGCTTCCCCGGGGAGAGCGTGGTCCGGACACCGGAGGGCGAGCGCCCTCTGTCCGAGGTCCGCGTCGGCGACTCGCTGCTGGCGCGCGACGAGACGACGGGCGGCCTCGTCTACAGCGAGGTGCTCATGTTCATCGACCGGTCGCCCGAGGAGCGGCGGCAGTTCCTGCGGATGACGACGGCCGGCAACAGGACGCTGACGTTGACGCCCGCCCACCTGCTGCCCGTCCTGCGGCGGCAGAGGCTGAGGCCAAGGCCGGCGGAGGAGACCAACAACGTGGCCGACGACGACGGCGGGCAGGAAGAGGCCGCCGTCCAGAGGGGAGATGGGGATGTGGCAGACGAGGTGGTGACCGAGTTCGCGGAGCGGGTCGTGGTCGGCGACCGCGTGCTGGTGCCAGGCGCCACGAAGCACGACAGGGCAGCCGCCACCGACACCGTGCTGGACACGGTGGTCAGCGTGGAGCTCGTCCTAGAGCGAGGCGTGTTCGCGCCTCTGACGCGGGCCGGGACCGTGGTCGTGGACGACGTGGTGGCCTCGTGCTACGCCGTCGTCGACTCGCAGCGGCTGGCCCACTGGTCCTTCGCACCTCTGCGCGTGTGGATAAATCTCCGGGACTCGCTGCAGAGGTTGGCCAGGATGGTGAGCGGTCAGGTGACGACGCGGGCCTCGGCCGCATCCCTGCCGACGGGGGTGCACTGGTACCCAGACGCCCTTTACTCCCTGGCCAGGATAGCCCTGCCGTCCTCCTGGCTTCATGCGTAGCGACAGAGACGTGTGGTGAGCAGAGCCCGACGCCAAAGCAGTGAACGCAACATGCACCAGTGATATGCAAGCTGTACAAATGACATTCCACGCCCATTGTTTAATTTAATAAAAATGTTTTCGTTTTTGTTGTTGTGTATTTATAAAGTATGTAAGGACGGTCGAAAATAGGACGGGGTTCAAACGGTTCCCCCGGCATGGCATCACGGCGAGGGGAGGGGTTGGGGTGGGTGAAACAAGATGATCCAGAGGTTAGCGTTAGCCAAAGCTAACGTGCCAGGATTGCCGAAATTATGCGCCGAAATGCAAAATTGTTGCTAAGTTTTAAGTGTTGCAGCTCTCGCCTGAGACCTGTCAGGCTTGATGTGTGCGCAGCGCTCGAGCGGGGGGAACGTTTGAACGCCAAAGAAAGACCAAATATTATGCGCCTAGAGCAGCATACCCACATGTTACCATCGGCTAGGTTATTTTAATTAGTGGTGTTGCCTGACACCTGTACCGGTAATTTTTAATTTATATTAGCTATTTGGTTAATTAAATGTTCATATGCTATGTAGAAAAAATAACTTATTTATTTTTTTAAATGTGATTTTGCAGACTTTGGTAATGTAATTTATGATTTGTCAGTGATAGCTAGGCAGCCAGAGGCTGCCAAGTGCTATGTATTTGGAGAAGATTGACAAAGTGTACTTTGATACCTGTTCATGATAATCCCACATACCTCTATGTACTTCAGAATCAAATGAAAACTCAACCGACCTTGTTTCATTCTTCTAAAAAAAAAAAAATTCCGCCTCAGTTTATCACTCTCGCGCTACGGTAGTGTTTGTCAATCTGCCACATGAAGTCAAATAAAACATTCACTAATGTAATAAAAGTTATGCAACTTCACCACCGCTGAAGTACATTGAATAATAGTCATTCTTTAGTCATTTACATATAGAGCCATTTTTGTATTTATGTAATATACACTTGTGAATATAAACATGTATCATAGTAAGAGTACATATCTTACCTTGAAAGTGATAGAGAAGACTTAAATTGTGTATTGTATGTAAATTTGTAAAGATTTAATGTAATGACTGCAAGATATATATAATGAAATGAGAGAAGGGAATGGGCTTTAAAAGTGATTTGTCTTATTTTTATACACAATGATGTAGAGGTGTTAAGAGGTCTGACGTACTTGGCACGTGAATGTGCACTATTTAACTGCTATGTATAACAATATGTAAAATGTAGATCCCATTTATATATTTCCATGAAAATCAGAAACACCCCAAATTAATAATAAACAAAAGTATTGCCATTTTACTCAAGCCTATAATTTGCATTACCTATACCCAGTCGTCGAGAGACTTAAACCCCCAAAACGACCTTCCGGATTTTTAAAAATTTGAGAAAAAGACGCAAGAAAGTCTGTGCCAGAAAATTGCACCGCAAAAATGAGAGGCGCGCAAAAAGCGATCGGTAGATCCTCATTTACAAACATGCATTCGATCAAGCCGAAACGAAGCTGAAACCCCAGTGACCAAATCCATACATAGGATACAACGGTTATTGCCAAAGCATAATGACAGCATATTACAATATCGTTAGAATAATTTTCCGCCGGAGTTCACCACTTTTTCACGGCTATCCCACGCACATTCTTGGAATCTTTTGTCTGCTTTTGGAAAAGATACCACCACTCCACTTCCACTGATGGGCCTTTTCACCGGAGAGATTTAAGCCAAAACCAAACATTGGTTCCTCTTTGCCGCTCCGTGCCCAAACCCACACGACGCTGGGTGTTGTCGGCCATTACAAGCTGAATGACGCTCGCCAAAATCACTTTTCGAGTCAAGTGAACGCATGATCGAGCACGTTCCACTTCGCCATTGACTTCCGAGAACGTTAGGGCGGGCTTGTAGCTATGCCGTGTGCCGACACACACACACACACACACACACACACACACACACACACACACACACAGCAGCATACGCTAACACGAGCCGACACCTATTCACGAAACGTGATAGAAAACAAACAGAACAAGCATCACATTGCAGCGGGACCACCTCACTCACCTTCCCAAGACAACCACCACCCCTTGTAGAAGGAGTGAGTGCCGACAACCCCCCCCCCCCCCCCCCTCGTCTCCCCGGCCTGCGGTGCCTGCGGCCAGCAGCGTGCTGCCCGGAAACAAAAGAGGCAAAACCTCAAAGCAAACGCATACGCACCGGGCCAAAAGGGACTCATTCTTCGCCCCCCCCCCCAAACTTTGGTGCACGCGAGAGCGAACCGGCAGAGCCAAGCAGAGCTGGATGGGATATAATGTGATGAGTTTCCAGGAACGCCTGGCCCGGCCGGGGCCGGCCTAGGGGTTGTCAGTGCATGCCGATGCGGGCCGCAGCTAAACCAACGGCCGCCGCAGGGCGCAGGCGCCATTTCTCGCCGCCAATAAAAGCGCGTCGGCCGACGGATTCAGCATCAACTGAGCGAGCGAAATGCCATTATGCGCGTAACAGGCGTCAATACGGTTGGCAGCACTGCAGAAGCACGGCCGGTTTTCATCTCTCCTGGCCGGCGGCGCCTTACTGCCTTTTCAAAAGCCGCCGAGAGAGAGAGAGAGAGAGAGAGAGAGAGAGAGAGAGAGAGAGAGAGAGAGAGAGAGAGAGAGAGAGAGAGAGAGAGAGAGACAGAGAGAGAGAGAGAGAGAGAGAGAGAGAGAGAGAGAGAGAGAGAGAGAGAGAGAGAGAGGGGGGGAAGCTATCGTAGATTTAGCGAAGAGGTACGGATGATACTAAAGACAGGAAATTGGGGGATAGCGTAGACACTGGGATGGCAGACAGGGATAAGATAAGAAGAATGGGTGGGGGAGGGGGCATGGAAGAACGCGCGACAAGGACGAGGAGTGACTCCACGCTGACTCAGACAAAGGCTGCAGAAGCTGCAGTGGAGAGAGAGAGAGAGAGAGAGAGAGAGAGAGAGAGAGAGAGAGAGAGAGAGAGAGAGAGAGAGCACAGGTAGGCGTCCCAATCGACGTGGCGGGGTTCGTGTTGCCTACCCTCCAGGCGCTCGCCTGATGGGTCCCGCCGCCCGCCAGTCTCCGCCTCCGCCTCCGCCTCCCGACCGCTGCGGGCTGCGGAGCCAAGGCGGAGCTGTGCCGAGCCGGTCGGAGTGGGGGCCAAGCGGGGCCAAGTGCTGAATGGCACGTATTTTGCTCTCCTTTGATAGTGTTCTAGGGCCGTTCCAAGGCCGTGGCAGCTCTTTTCTTTCTTCGCGCTCTCCCTTTCCTATCTCTTTAGCAGAGCAGTGTGAGACCGACCTGGAAAGCGGGCGATCTTCGCGGCCAGCCAACCTGGTAGGTTCGTCTGACTTGTATGGGTGCCGCTACCTTGTGACAGCGTGCAGCGAACACTCGCCTCTGTCAGCTTGCCAGCGACTGCTGCTGGACTGCGTCTTCGAAATCTAGACGGGCCAGTACGCGAAATAGTAATAGAATTTGGCCGAATTTGGCGCAAATTCGTCCCAAAAGCAGGTATTTTAGGACGTATTAGGAGTTTTGTAATAGCGTACTGGCGCGTTATAGGGAGTAGTCGGGTCACATTTTTCGGTTCAGCCGGCCAGCCGGGGCCGTCATTCAGAAACCACGTGGCACTTAATCGAGGAATTGATTTTGCGCAGAGGGAATGGCGCGTGCGACCGTCTGTGGGAGTCGAACCCACCAAGCCTGCAGTCCTGCGAGGCCCGTGCCCGAACGACGCCGAGACAATTCGAGCCGAGCACCACCCAGCGCCGAGCCAGCCCAGCCTGGCCAAACCGAACCGAGCCGGCTGCGGGCCGGGGATCGGCCGGCCGTGGTGGTGGGGGAGACTCCGGCGGTAGTGGGGGGGCACCTTCAATTTGACGCGTCCAGCCGTTCGAAGCGCGTCAGCTTCAATTTGATGCCTAAAGTCTGGCAGTGTGGCGATGCCGGAGGATATCCTGTTAGCTACAAGCGATTTGCGATCTTGCTATTTTGCTACAAGCGATTTGCGATCTTGCTATTTTGCTACAAGCGATTTGCGATCTTGCGAGGCTATCTGGCGATCTTGCGAGGCTAAAGTAGCAAAGTAGCAAGATCGCATTATCGCATTATCGCAAAATCGCCAAATAGCCTCGCACGGTCGCCTATTTTGTTACAAGCGATTTGCGATATTGCGAGTCTATCTGGCGATCTGGCGACCGTGCGAGGCTATTTGGCGATTTTGCGATAATGCGATAATGCGATCTTGCTACTTTGCTACTTTAGCCTCGCAAGATCGCCAGATAGCCTCGCAAGATCGCAAATCGCTTGTAGCAAAATAGCAAGATCGCAAATCGCTTGTAGCTAAAAGGATATCCTCCGCTCCCCTCCCCGCCCCTCCCCTCGCGCCACGAGCGACCGTCCTAAAAATAGCGCCGCGCTGCGTTGTCGGTGGTCAGCGTCTAGCCAGCGTCGCAGCAGGCTGATTCCGCAGATACTTCAAGCCATGGGTCTCTCTCGCTCTCCTACGCAGCACCCCCCTTTGGGCCGCGGCTAGGGAACCCCGGCCAGCGGGAGCGGACCGCGTGGTGTGCAGTCGAGGCGGAGGCTGGGCGCAGGGCTGGTGGCTGACGAAACGCAGCAGGGCGATTCCGAACACTGTGAATTCGGACCTCTCTCTCGCTCTCCTACGGAGCACCTCACGCGTGCGACAGAGACAGACCTACGAAGACAGTGTGCGTTATCGGCCAGCTGCGCGGCCACGGTCATATCGATTCCAGGGGCGGAGGGCGGGGGTGGAGGCGTCCGGCGGGGGTGGAGGCGGTCGGTGGGGGTGGAGGCGGCCGGTGGGGGCCGGCGGCCGCACCAGGGGATGAAGCGCCGCCGACACCCAACGGGCACGCTGGCACGCACGGCACGCACAGCACGCCCTCGGCTCGGCGAGGCGCGGCGGGTAGCAACGCCGCGAGCGTCGTGGGGCACGGCCGGCGCGCAACACCGGACAGGGGCGTTAGGGTTAGTTTCGCCAGGCGGCGCACAGGCCGGGCGGGGCGCAGGCGCGATAACCAATAATCCGCGAGAACAAATGCAAGTGCGAGTGCAAACGAAAGTGTGCCACTCCCAAGGCCACTCCGGCCGCTGCGCTGCTGTGTCACTCCGCTCCGTGTCACTGAGGCTCTGTGCCCCGTTCTGTCCGCCGACATGTCCCTGTCGGCGCTCTGGTCTCTCGGGGCCGCCGTCGTCGGTGAGTGGAGGCGGAAGGACGTAGGCGGCGACATCCAGCAGGAACCTCCTCCCTTTTCGATTCGGTGAGATATTTTTACCGTTTACATTCCAGACAGTTTCAAGTCCGACGTCGTCATGGTGGCGGTCCCCTTCCTGATCCTGTCGGTGCTGGCAGGTTGCCTGGTGACGGCACGGTGAGTACAGTCTGCCGACGCTGCCCGGCCCGCCGCTTACGATGCGCCGTAAAACGGGAAGGATTTACATATTGACAGAAGTGCTGCACTCGGTACCCTCTCTGCACACGGGGAGGACCGATGACCACACCCGAAGCCTGAAGGGAGCTTTCTTGTACCGCAGGGCGACGGAGGCGGTGGTCGTCGACGACAGCGGCCGCTTCCCCCCCGAGAAGACGGACCGGCCCGTCATCGGCATCCTGAGCTTGGAGTTGTCGCCGACGATCAGCAAGTTCTGCGGGGACCACGACAGCTACATCGCGGCCTCGTACGTCAAGTTCGTCGAGGTACAACGCAAGAAGTCTCTTTGCTTTGACGGCCTCCTATCGGTGTTTATCTCATTAGTGTGACTCACGCAGACAGCAGCGGCAGGAGCCAACAGGTGCATAGTGCGTCCGCGCTCTGGCCACCTCTGCTCGCGGACTGTTTTGGTCGATACCAGGCGCGGGGGTCATTTTAGACTTTAGGCTTCTTCAGATGCATAATAGTTATTACGTAATGAAAAACAAAATCTACTAAAACAAAGACCAGAAAACTTTAATTTATTGCAAGGCTGCTTCGGCTCACCGTCACTCTTTGGCTGTTCTTCACTTCCACAGGGCGCGGGGGCGCGGGTCGCTCCGATCTTCATCGGCCAGTCCGACGAGTACTACAGGGAGGTGGTCAACCGCGTCAATGGGCTGCTCCTCCCCGGGGGAGCGACGTACTTCGACGACAAGAACGGGTACGTCCGCATTCCCTGCACGGCGAGCGCCTGCGAGAGCCAGGGTAGGCCAGCCCGCAAGACACGCATGCGTGCTGAGGCCCAGATTGCCTACCCGGCAGGCGCTATTGTGACTCGGACCTGTCAGACTTGACTTGCACTGTGGGCCGCGCTGCTCTGCGCGTTGGCAGGTACGGAGCAGCCAGCAGGCAGCTGTACGCGGCGGCCAAGGCGCTCAACGAGGATGGCGTTCACTTCCCCGTGCTGGGCATCTGCCTGGGCATGCAGATCCTGGCCGTGGCCGCCGCCGGTAAAGACCTCCGACGCGACTGCAAAAGCGAGGACTCGCTGCCCCTCGAGTTCCTTTCAGGTAACGTGAGGATAAGGCTTCGTCCGTAAATGCCTCAAATTTTGCTTCATTTTTCTGACGTTTTCTGATTTTTCGTATTATGCATTTTTTTTGTTAGGGTGTAGATATTAATTTTTTTCGCCTCTTATGCAGGCGCCAAACGTGACGGTCGCCTGTTTGCCGCGGCCCAGTCCTCCGTGATTCACACGCTGGAGACGGAGAACGTGACCGTCAACCACCACAGGAGGTGCATCACGAGGGAGGACATGGATAGGCTCAGGCTGAGTGAGGACTGGCGCCCTCTGGCCGTCAACAAGGACGCCGACGGCCTGGAGTTCGTGTCGGCCTTCGAGCACCGCCACCATCCGTTCTACGGGGTCCAGTTCCACCCGGAGAAGAACAGCTACGAGTGGAAGCCCTCCAAGGTGGTCGTCGAAAACAAGACCCATACCGCCTTTACGCACCAAAAAAGTATTTGATAGAGCACTGTTTTAAGCTATATCGAACTCTTTTTCCGCCCTTAGAACTACCCTCACTGGCCCAGGGCCATAGCCGCCTCCCGCTACTTTGCCGACTTTCTTGTGTCGGAGGCCCGGCGGAACAGCAACCGCTTCCCGGAGGAGGAGGAGCGGGGTCAGCTCATTTACCAATACCAACCTGTGGATACGCAGTACCACCTCATGTGGGAACAGCTCTACTTTTTCTCGCACTCCAAGTCCAAGTCCAAGGGCTATGGCGACGGGACTACCCCGGCAGCGGCAGCGGCAGTGGCACCAAGGAACTCTCCAGAATCGGGAAAAACTGACGTGGACTTATTCGACGCTTAACCGTGCGGGTGGATGGATGGATGGATGGATGGATGGATGGATGGATGGATGGATGGATGGATGGATGGATGGATGGATGGATGGATGGATGGATGAATGGATTAATAAATAAATGAATGAACGCGACGAACGGATTAATGAATGCATGAATGGATGAGTGGATGAACGGATTAATTAATGAATGGATGAATGATGATCGAAATGGAGGTATAAGCCGTCGACTTGATAGTGAAGAATCTGTGCTGTTCTGTTACTTTTGGAAGATGCAATAAAATAAATTATTTGTTGCTATCCTAACTCATCATTGAATCCACGGACAAACGGATGAGGTTTCAGACCACAGTCTCTTCACTGCGACACGGCGACACCTTGAATTGAAGCAGTTTAGGCAGCTGAACGGAGCTGAACTAGAACCGAACTTGAACCGTCCCTCGGAAGGGGTCAGCCATTCCCCAGCAGTTTCTTTTCATACATTTGTATCATGTGTTCCGAACAAGGTATATTTCAGTGCTTGCTTCAGTGCCCTATCTCTGTGATTTTGATTCCGGTTAATGCAGGATCGAGACGTTGGTGCTTCTGGAGGCCCGGCAGCAGACAACAAAAACAAATGAGTAGACGTAGCAGAAGACAGCGGTTATCATCTTGGTTGGCTGTTTCCGCTGGTTTGGAGTGTGTAGTGTGAACGGCGTGAACGACAAGCGTAGTGGGTAGTGGTAATGTAAGTGGCAATTGTAGCAACCGCCACGTGAGTTTGTCAGGGTTGGCTGTTGAACCGTGCTTTGTCCTCTTGCTGCACCTAACGTGACCCAGCCGATTCACTCATAAATACAGTACAATAAGTGTCTTGATCGGAGAATGGATGCTCTGGACGCTCCCCCGCCGAAGGAAGGCCCTTCAAGTCCCCAGGCGAAGATGTTGGACTTTTTGCTCCTTATCGGAAAACTGAAAGTAAGTTTCCTTTTAGGCCACCCGTATTCTTATCAATTGACACACATTCTCAAGTTTTTAGACAGCGAGTGATTGTTTTTCTCTCTTTTTATTAGCATATCAAGAGAACAGGTTGGGTTCTCAGGCAAGTGCCAGACCCTGAGTGTGTGGCTGCTCATATGCATCGTATGGCTATAATTACACTTCTCCTGGGCCAAGGAGAGGGTGAGAAAGCTTCACCTCCCTTGGATGCTGCAAAGTTAGTATTTAACATACAGCTAGATTCTCTATGTCTTCTTTTATTGTGTTGCGTTTGTGTATACTTAATATCAGGTGCATGAGGCTAGCTCTGATTCATGACTTGGCTGAATGCATAGTCGGTGACATCACGCCACATTGTGGAGTTGATCCTGTTGAGAAACATCGTAGAGAGGATGAAGCTATGAAATCACTTTGTGATTTGGTTGGTGATAGGGGGCTTGAAATCTATTCTTTATACAAGGTAAGCAAATCTAACATCCAATTTGTGACTGATATACATTAATACAGAAAAAGCTGTAGCATTACACCTTCCTAATTGTTCATCTTCAGGAATATGAAGCTAAAGAAACCAATGAAGCTAAGTTCGTAAAAGAGTTGGATTATTTTGATATGATATTAGAAGCTTACTCATATGAAAGAGCAGAAAACCGGGGCAATCGCCTTCAAGAATTTTTTGATTCTACCAAGGAAAAGTTTTCCCATCCTTTAATGGTTGGTCTCACAAAGGAACTTTACCATCGACGTCAAGAGTTTGCACAGGCTGACCCCACAGCTTCATCTCACAGTCTGGAGTAGATTGAAGACATGACAGCATCATCATCCTGATGTTGTGTGTCTTCTTTTTGTTTGTAATGTATGTTTATATTAATATTTTTTTAAAAACTATTTATTAAATTCTGAGACATTTCTAAATTGAAAACTATTTCATGTACCTTTATTTATCTCATGGGGAGTAAACAAATATACATGACATATTGTAACTATAAATCTTTGTACTTCATCAAACTCCAAATTTATCACAAACCAAACAATTTCAGTTTTCAGAACATATCTTAATTCTAAGTTTATGACAAGTTTTTTAGGCACTAGTAATAATAATTATATGACTGCTAGTACTTATCGTCAAGAAAAATAACATAGCAGTCTTCAAATACTTAAAATGGAAAGAGTAAACCTTTTGCATCAAGACAATTCACAATTGTGCAAAAACAGTACAAGTTAACAAGACTTTATCTCAAGTAATCACACATTTTTCTAGTATTGTTCCTCATCATCACCGAGTTCCACAGAATTTGAGCCTCTGGTTGTAGCACAATTATTCATCCTTCTCAGCTCATTCTGTCTTAATATGACTTCAAGTGTTCTTAGCTCTAGTTCCTTATTTAAAATTTGCATGCGGCGAGTGTGCTCTGCTTCCATTATTTGCATCTTCCTCCTTGCCATTTCAGTGTTGTTGTCAAGATGTTTGGACAGTTTGAGCAAAGCTTTTGATAGAACACTTTCTACTTCCCCTAGATTCTCTCTAACTTCCCCTGTTGCCATACCGCTCAAATCACCATTGTCCTGAGGCTCATCAAGCTGTTCACTTTCTGTAGCCACATAAAATGTCCCATTCTGAAAGAAAATCAAGAAAAAATTAACACAAGATATGAGCCCTAATAGTGACTGGATAATGACAAACACTGTAGCTTACTTAAACCTACAATGTGCAGGAAGTGGAGTACTTACTTCTTCACACAGAATATGATCTGATGCTTGAGGCTGTGAGCCATCTGCATGCACAGTAAATTTCTGGGTGACGGAATGGTTGGGATTCTCTTTCATTGCATCCATCCTCCTGCAATGTTTCAAACCTGACGCATGTTTTTCAAGTTCTGACTTGCCACAGCGAAGTCTGATGTCGCAGGCAATACATATACAGTAGGTCTCATCCGTTGGGTGAGGTCGAAGCCACTCTTTGAAGTAAACTTCGTTCATCCATTCTGCTCTAAATTTCTTGGCTCGTCTCCCTTTCTCCTCAATCCAGGGCTCTTTGGAGGTTATTTTGGTATTCACCTCTTCAATGAGAGATCTCTTTTTGCTCTCTGTGGCGACGACCACTTCAGTAGCACCAACTAGTTTACTCCCGTCGAGGTCTGACAAACTGATCGACGTGAGTTCGCCCAGCATGACGACGACTCCTTCTTTCATAAACTCGGATAATATCAGTCGTACTAGAAGTGTTTACTGTTGTCTGTTGCGGTCTTACTGTTATGTTTTTCGAAGGCGCGGGAGTGCAAATAATCGTTATTTGCTATTCGCAGTCGGTGCTGTTCTGGTCCTGGTGGTCTGCTGTTTCACCACAACAAGTTTGACAGGGTGACAGATAGGGAGGGATGTCTATGCCGCCGAACTGTACCCGTGCGTGACAGAAGATACCATTTGCGCGCAATGCTTACGAATGAATGCTGTCCACAGTGCGGCGTAGAGGCAGATTCTAGCCGTGTCCGTCTCGTACAAGATTCCTGCGGCCACCGAAAGTGCAGGGAGTGTCTGCTGAACGATGAGGCAGGCTGCAAGTTGTGTTCCCATTACACCCCGGAGTACACTGAGCTAATGCAGGCTGAAAATGTGTCTCAGGACACCGGCCCAGACCCAGCCCAGTCTCCACTTGCTAGTTCCGCAGAGATAGTGCATGTCAATGATCCCTCTGTACCCTGTGCATCAACATCCTTTATCGACTTGAGTACTGCCAAATCTCAAGAAGAGTGTCCCTCACCTGCATTACCAAAGAATACTGAGAATGTAGATAGTGCTTGTAACGTCGAGGAAAGGGATGTGGAAAATTCTGAGGAAAAATGTGGAACGTCGGGCTCAATAAATAAAAAGACTGTGTCTAAAAAGCCCGCTACATTTGGATTAAAAGAGCACATTGTCTTCAGCCCAGGTGAGATTTTTATAAACCTGCTTTACTTACAGTATGCAAATAGTTTTGAATAAATGACCTATTTTTATTTTTTTTAATTTCATAGGTAATCCTCCAAAATATAAATGCCTGAGATGTGAAAAATCTTACAACAACCGTAAAGCGGCAAGATATCACAATTATTGTGGGGCTCTTAATACTGAAAAACCTCATACATGTAGTGAATGTGGCCAAGGCTTTGTGACTACAGGACATCTTTCATACCATATGAAATCACACACAGGTATTCCTTGAGCCTTCTGCATGTTTATTAAAATATATGGTGCTATGTTATGTTGCTTTCTGTCTTCAGGATCACTTCCCTTCACATGTAAGAGTTGTGGAAAAGGATTTAAACAGGTGTCAAAGCTGAACCGCCATTTAAAATCTCATGAAGGTATGGCATGTTATATATATAATACCATTATACCATCTAAAATCGTATTCAAGAATATTGACCCATGAATTATTTTGTCGCTAGGTGAAAAGTTATTCAAGTGTGAAATGTGTGAAAAAGCATTTACAACCAACCAAATTCTCAAAGAACACATGTTAACACATTCTGGTGATAATTTTGTAACCTGCCCAATATGTAATAAAAAACTTAGTAGTCGGTCTTGCCTACGCAAACACAAAAAATTGCATGCCGGTAAGAGATCTTTAAATCTGTTTGAGCTGACAGTTCATGGAAGCTTTCTCTTCTGTTCTTTTGTGTATGCTTTTATTTTTGTTTTCAGAACCAATACACAAATGTAAGGATTGTGGGAAAAAGTTTCCTGTGAAAGGAAATCTTGAGGTACATATGAAAACACATCAGCGTGAGAGGAAATTTAAGTGTCGCGAGTGCCCTAGAGCATTCAAAATTCAAAGCGACTTGAGACGTCACGTTCTTGTTCACCAAGGTAATATGTTTTCAAGTACTTCTTCTTTTGTTCATGCTCATCAATGTCTTGTTAGTTTTAAATATGTTTGACTGCAGATGACGGAGAGTGGGAATGCACTCACTGCAATCTCGTATTTCGCCGCAGGGACAATCTTGTGCGCCACCTGAAGAATATTCACCCAGAGTTCCCTTCAATAGTATCTTCGAAACACAAGGATAAAGATCTCAAGGAATGTAAAGATCAACAAGCAAGAAAAGAAACTATATCTGAGGCCTGTACTTTACTTTCTCATGCTGTCAGTGTTATCCGGGCTGTTCCTGTTATTCAAAAGGTGCGTAAAAGTACCAATAGCAGTGACCCTCTTTTTGAAAACTATAGATACCCTGTAGTTGAAAAATTATTTATCTTCCTATCAGCTATAAATCAGATTTATTTTGTGGGCCATGGCCATTGTCATTGCCAATGAACATTGACTGCCAGGATTGAAATATGTATTCACCACATAATTGTTGTTTTCAGGCTGAGGCAATTTCACAAGATGATCGGAGTTCTGGAATTTTAGTAAACAAGAGCACAGAATGGAATACACAAAATGAGGGCAGAGACTGTACTGCCTCAACTCATTCTATGACAGTGGGTACTTGTCTAGATCAGAATTTTCACAGGGAGAGTGTGGTGCATTTTGGTAGTTCATCTCTTGAAACCACCTGCAATTTGAATAACCCAGTGAAAAGTAATCATGAATCATCAATGGGTACACCTTACTTTGCTGACCAGAGTTCTGGTAGCAGGGAAGAATATGTTCTCCAAAACAATGCTGTCCCTAGACCAAGGGTGATTGTAGCTAAGGAAACATGTCTGTGATATTATGACTGCATTTCAAATTTTAACATTTTGATGCTGCTTTCCAGGCTTCAGGGGCGTAAAAGAGAATCTTGAAAGGGAGGGGCGATGCTTTACGTGTTGCCTATCTTCAGGGGCAAAGCGTTACTGGTTGCATACCTTCAGGAGGCAAAGGTCGCCTTTGGGGACCAAAAGGCGGAGGCATTCGCCCCTCCCCTCATTATGCCCCTGCCAGGCTTTTTATTATTTTTGACATTGTTTGGGAAAAAAATTGTTAATATCTGTTCATGTTTTAACATTATATTTATAAAAACATAACTTGTGCATTTCTTAATTAAACAGATTGAATTCTTTATGACAATGGTTCTTGGATAAAGTGCTCATATTAAGGTGGTATATATCTCAAAATAAACAGTCTGAAAGAACTCTTAATATGATATTATCTCTTCTTGCCCTTTTTCTTTCCTCCAGGATTTGATTGTTGTGGAGCTTGTTCTGATCCACTTGGTTTGTTTACACGAGACTTCAGCTTTGGAATCATGTCCGCAACATGGAAGAACAAAGACTCCCCTACAACAGAAAAGAGTGCAACAATTTTAAAATATTCATTTGAGGAATGACCAGTGAAGGAATGACCAGGGAAGATACTTACGGGTTGGAAAAGATGGATTATAAGGGGTACCATCGTCGTTTCGTAATTGAACGCGAATCCGCCCTCTATACAATACTTCTTTACTGGGCTCACGGCAATACTGTTTATTTTCAACACCAACCTGTAAGCAATAACAATGGGGTTGCTGACACAGAAAAAATTAGAGTGAAGGTTATGTGTGAGCAAAATTACATTCATTCCAGCAGCAACTAGTACATCTCGAATTTCTTGATGGGTTGGATTCTCAATAGCTTTTTCTTGAGGAATTCGACGTCCCTGAGCTAAAGTTTTCTTGGAATTTAAGTATGCAGGGTAGATGCAAACCCATCTGGAACAGAAATTCTTGTTAAGTTAGGGGAAAAAATAGCAACCACTTAAAATGACATATTCTTGAATCGAAAGCAGTGGTCTATACTCCACCGGTGTATCAAGAGGTTATATTATGAATTGCCAGATGGCATGAATTTAGCAGATCAAAAACTTCCACGCGACCAACCTAGGGCTGGTGTAAAGGGCTTCATTAACAAGGAAAGTAGCAGAAAATTCCGAACAGGGTTGTACCTTTCCCTGTCGCTGTGCAGCTTGCTCTTTACATCCATTCCTCAGTTTTTCCTGCAACTTCAACCGTATTCCGATCCAACTCGACTATTTTCCAGGGGAGGTAAAGGCTTACGCACGGGGAGAAGTGATTCAGCGCTGCGTCTTCCCCATGATCGTAACAAATTTCCCACCGCCTGCGAAAGCCACAACGTTCTCGAAGCCTTGCAGTTGGCTTGGCTCGTCACGGACCGGACGGACCGGGCAGATTCAAACATGAGACGCGACGGACGTTGAGTGCAGCGCGGTCCCCTTTTCCCCCCTTTCCTGCCCGTAGCTCATGAACGGTCTAACTTAGATGGGGAGTTTAAGCGAGGCGTTTTTAGTATAAAGTCTAGGCTATCCGTTGATGTGCGTATCTTTCCGATCAGACAATTTTAGATCGATCTAGAGCGCCCGGTAGGCTGGTCTCGCAGACGGCGTACTGAACAGCGCCACAAATTTGATCAAACTCCTCTAAAACCAGCGACTAAGATTTGACGAATTCATTTTTTTCCGGTGAAGAAAATTCCAATCTACGGGCATGAGACCACTTTATGGCTTTTAAAACTAAAGGCAATCCGTAATAAGCAAACACTTCAAGCACACAAAATCCGTGCGAGTGCCTCGAGACCAAGCATGAGCGTTGTGGCTGAGCCAGCCGAGATCCCCCCCACTCCGCCACCGCTCCGGCCGACCCGCGCGGACCCCCGCTTTCCTTCGATCATGGTACGAAGCGGCGGACGGCGGAGTGATGACTTTACGTGTCGCAAACTACAAAACCAGACAGAGTCGGGTAGAAAACTATTGTCATGCCCTTAGTTTCAACCTTCCTCTGAGTGTAAACGAAGTTTGGTCACTTTATTTTTTTCCGTTCACGAGCCTTATGATCAAACATAAAGGTCTGCAAATCGGCACCGGTCGAATAACGTCTCCCAGTAGCCTGTACCTTCCCTGCTATTTTCTTTCCTTCCTGTTTTCGACGGTGTCATATGCTGTGCTGGTTGTCTACCTATTTTGTACGGATCTGTAAATAGTTCACGATAGCTTATGAGCAGGAATTAATGTTCGGGCAGCAGCGGTCAGAAATTTACTTTGCCAACCTGTACGCACAAAACGAGAACCTTTCATTCGCGAAGTAGATTCTGTGGTAGCCTAACGCGTCAAATTTTTAGTGTGAACCGTACTTAGCAATTCTAATCATTCGACTGACATGATTTATTTTATCGGTCGGTAAGATTATTGTCACCGCTTTTTGCGTCCTAATTTCACTCCTCAATGGTTCACATAAAACTTCATCCTGACTAGGAACGTACCCAACGTTGTGACGTGAAATCAGAAGAAAGTTTCATGTCGGCACTTTTTCTTAGCCCCTGATTTTCTCTATCATTTGCGATTGTTCTATTATTTTCTAGTTTTAATACGACTAAAACTGACTTCTTTCGTCAACAATGTCAGTCGAAGTTGATTGTCGTCAGCCAAGTCCTGCCGAAAAATAAGAGTCCTTCGTCCATCTGTGAGTGATGAATTGAAGCCATCCCTATTATTTTTAAGCCTAACCTCCTACAGTCTTGTCACTATTTTTGCTATTAACGCATTTCCGTGTCTGGTGAGATCCTTTCGTTCATTTGAACGTGCCGTAAAATGTAAATGGCTTTTCGAATTTTGTGCATGGGTTATGGTGCACTTCGTTGGAATCATTGAAATACAACTTCTTTCACCCAATTTTTCACATATTCTTTGCTGTAGATAAAAGTCAGCTGTCCACTTTCCCCTTGTTTTGTGTCCTTGTCCGTGAAAGATTGAACGTCATTGTCCGTGTAAATAATGCAATACACATGTATGTTTGGTATTGGCTTAAACTTCATTCAAGAGCAAAATCCAGTCAGTTTTAGTACTTGTATGTGGATCTGAAATTGCTCATTCCTTAACTGCTGCTGTGTTAAATTAAGTAAAAAATCCACGTATTTGATAGGCCCACCTTGGATATGCCATTTAGGTAGTGCTCCTAAAATATGTGGTCTGGTGGCTTCATAAAAAAATGTCCCATGGGCAGTTGGCAGAAGTACTGTCATGAATCTGTGTGAAATACTTGGTTATTTTGATCTGGACTGCATGACATGATGCATGATGTGGATGCTTGTGGGTGTTCCAGGGCTGCTTATTGCTTTGTTCTGAACTGCAGTCATGGCCGATCCCTACTGGATCAAGAGCAGTGGATTGGGGGCAGGTGCACCCTATTACGGCATGGTGCCACCAGTACAACAGGTATGCTTGTGGTGTACATATTACGGTTGCAATGTAAGGGATATGTTGTGCTTTTGTGATACTTGACAGACACCAATCTGAGTCCTAGAATGTTAGGTTTGTCCTCAACACATGGCAGTGTGCATGTGGTCCAATGTCTAAGAGATGTTTGGGCTTTATTCTCTCCCCTTTAGCAATCCCACCAGATGCCTCAGCATCAAGTTCCTCAGCAGCACCCAGCTCAGCAGCTACCACAACAGCATCAACAATATCCAAACATGAGCTGGCACCAAGAGCCACCAAAAGCAGCTCCTTCAGACTCGTGGGGGCCATGGCACAATCAGCAGCAACAACCGCCTCAACCATCCAACAATGCAGCACAAGTTCGTCAAGCCTGCTTTAATTTTTTTTCAACATGGTGCTACTTTGTGTGCTGAAACCGTGATTTTGCTTTTACAGAATTATGCTGCATACAACTATGCTCAACAGCAGTCAACACAGGCACATGTTGGTGATCCTTGGAATTGGGGAGTGGATGCCCCTCAGCAAGCATCTGTGCAACAGCACCAGCAACACAACAACAACATAGATCAATCATTTCAAAATGATACCTCATGGAATTGGAGTATGGACCAGTCAACCCCCTCTCAGAATTCTGTTAACTACTATCAGATGGGATATGGTGGCCAGCAGGCATACACTGATCAGAGTGCAAATGCTCAAACTCAGTTAGCCAGCAACAATAATTTAGGATATTCTGAAGCCACCATTGAACATAACACCCCTCTCAATGTTCAAGACATGTCAAATGTTAATCATTTTAGTGAGCCAACAAAAGTAGAAGGCGAAGAGTATAAGACTGAACAGCCAGTGGAAACATCGGAAAGGTATGAGGACCAGTTGGAACCAGCTATGAGTGAAACCAGTAAAAATAGCATGACACCTCAGTGGTCAATTGAAAGTCAAGTCAGCCAAGATTCTGATGACATATCATCCAGCATTGGTCAAACTACAAGTCAAGCCAAATCAGAAGATTCAGGTCAACGCCCTCCTGGTTATCTTTCTGGAGATGCACAGAATCTATGGGACGACACGGAAGATGAAGATGATATGAATGAACGTAATGCATATCTGGAACAAGTTCAGGAGTCACATACATCAGCCCCTCTTGGGAATGAAGTTGATCGCCACAGCAAATTAAATCTAGATGAAACAATCACAGCACTGGAAAGTTTAAAAGTGACTGCTGACCCAGATCTTACAGCCCTTGATCCTTCAGGTCCATTAGTAGCACCTCCACTCAGACCTCCTAGTGTGCCCACAGAACCGGCACCCAGGCCAAGTGTGTTCCCTCTACCCTCTGGAGGCCTTCCAGCCCCTCCAGCTCCCTCTTCTGGTGGCCCTCCCTCAAGTTTGCCTCCTCCAGCTAGCATGCTCCCATCTTCTGGTGGTCCTCCAGCAAGCTTACCTCCATCCTCAGGCCCTCCTTCCGGAAGCAATCCCTACTCTGTTAATCGTACTGGTCTGACTCACAAGTCTGCTAGCAAGCTGTTTTCTGGTTCGGGAATGTCAAGGCAGTTGTTTGCTCCTACCTTACAACCTGGCAGTGTGCTAGAAACCAATCAAGTCCCTCAAGAAATTCTGCCTCGTATGCCTGATCATCAACTTGGGGCTGTTGAAAATCGTTCTCAAGAACCACCGGCTGGACAGGTTTGTAGTCTTGTACATAATTTTTACCTGCGCAGAATGTATTTTAGATGTTAATTTTGTTCCTTTTGTTCTGAAGGAATTTGGAGTATCTGCTGATCTGAATGCACAGGTTCCTCTTAGTTCTTGGCCACCCGTGGACAGCCATGATGTTGCTCCTCGTTTTGGTCTGGACCGTAATCAATACTTAGAGACAGGGCAGCTGACTTCCCAGACTTCAGAAGAAGAAAGTGCTCCACCTCCAGGATTACACAGGCTTGTTACTGGTCAATTAACTGAGCAGGACTCTCAAGTGAGTTGCTATAAATTTTAGTTGGTTAACTGAGTTGATCCTGGAATCAAAAAGCATTAACAGCTCTTTTTGGTTTCTTAGGTATCCACACCTCCACCTGGACTTGATCGTATGATACCTGGACAAATGACAGAGCGAGATGGAATGCGCATGGTACCCGGCCGGATGACATCTGCCGATGACGATGACGACGACGACGACGATTTTAATGATAGTGATTTACGTGGTATATCTCCAAATATCCCTCGCAGTGCCTCACGGGATCCAATTGTTGAGCACAGTTCCAACTTGCGAAGAATGATCCCAGGGCAAACAGATTCACAGGTAACTTCCCTCCCAAAAGTGAGAAGTATTTTTCAGTGATGTGAAGTGTTTATTGAGTCTGAAACATTTCCATTTTGATTTACACAGGAGGAAGAAGATGAGATGCCAAACATTTCTATAGGACAAAGTGACCTTCCTCCAGGACTGCACAGGATGGTTCCTGGGGAGTCTAGCAGCCCAGAATCTCAAACTAATAATGCAGTGGGTTTGCAGAACAGTGAAATTAATTCCGCATTCCAACCAATTGAGCCCCGGGAGCCCCGAGTAGTGACTGGTGTGGCTATGGAATCAATTCCCCCACCTGTTGTTGCGCCCTCACCTCAGCAGAGTAAGTTGCATGTAGAATTTGATTTTCCTCAACCAAGTTTACTTGCCTTGGCTTCCCCTAAGCCCAAGGCTCCAAGGCTGTTACAAAACTTGTTTGTTTGTCTGTGCAGCTATCAAATTAGAGCCTGCAAGTTCTTCCCCTGATCATTCTCATGAAAGCAGGGGCGCTGGCATTGCCCAACCACCAAGTGAAAGAAGTGAAACAATAGGTTCAGATGGTGTTGACGAGAAGGCTGCCGACAACCCTGTGAAGAAAAGGTAGAAATTCTGTCAAATTGCTCTTCTATTACACTATTTACGTAACTGACCTAATTTGTTTTTCAAATTTTTGTACGGAAATTCTGTCAAGCATATGGTAGACTCGTGACCATCCATCTCCATCCCACAATGACACTTGCCATGTATGCGTTAACTTTCAGTGAGAGGAGGTCCAGAGATGACGCGGACAGCGACCGAGATGAGCGAGAGCCTCGAGGCAGAGACAGAGAGTATTACCGACGGGACCGCGACGAGGACCGGGACCGGGACAGGGATGGTGACCGGAGCATGTCGCCCAGCGAGAGTGGCAGTAACCGCTACCGCGATGACCGAGATCGGGACCGGCGCTATGACTCGCCGGAGGGCCAGGGAAGGTCTCGGTACCGCGGTGATCGTGACCGGGATCGCAGGACCCGTGACAAGGACACAGACTATGACTCGGAGCGCAGGTACGACCCTAGGCGCGACCGCGACCACCGGGCCAAGCGCGATGGTTCTGGCGACAAGGAGGGCCGACGGAGAGGGTAAGTCGGGGAGGAGGCCGAGGCCAGCTGAGCTGAGGCTGTCATGGACCTGGTCGCGAGCCCACTGTAACTAACGTGCCGCTGCATTCATCTTCCCCTCGGCAGGTACAACCGGGAAGAGGACGAGGGAGAGAGTGAGGACTACGGCAGTGACCGCGAGGAACGCAAGTGGAACCGAGACAGAGACGCAGACCGGGATCGCAACCGGGAAGGGGACCGCGACAGAGAGCGGGAGCGGTTCCGAGAGCGTGACAGGTTCCGGGATCGAGACGGGTACAGGGAGCGGGAGCGGGAGCGGGATCGGGATCGCGCTGACAGGTCCTACGGGGAGGACTACTACAGGAGAGAGAAGCGCGGTCGTGACGGCCGCGACGAACTCGACAAAGGGCGCAGGTATGTCGTCTGCGTGTGTTGCGTACTTAGTAGTCAGAGATGTTGGGACACATTCAATGTTAAGTGATTTGATTTTTTAGAAGTGGGGGAAGACGCCCTGATGATTATCACCGTGGCTATGATGAAGATTACTACAGAGATAGAAGGTAGTTAAAAAAACAACCTTTCGATTCACCTTTCTTTTATAAGTATTCTTTTCTGCTTTTTTGTCAAATACTGAACTCAAAATCTTTCATATTTAAAGGACTTCGAGGCCATCCTCAAGATCAGGATCTGTGCATGAATATGGGCATGCCTATGAACGAGACTACAGGGATGACCGTCATGACCGATCAGACAGAAGTGCTAAACACAATCAGTACTACCCTGGTGGTATGCAAATATTACTGCCCTTGAATTTCACCTCCAAACTTAATATAATTGTACTATCCAATTAACTGTCATTTCTTCTGCCATAGGATATTACTACAACCCTCAAGAATATTATAGATATCAAATGTACTATGCTAATTTGCGTAAAACTGATCCAGAAGCATACGCAGCTTGGTATCGGAAATATTACAGCCAGTATGCTGCTTCTCAGCCTGGAACCTATGAAGACCGTGGTAGTGTGCATTCTGGACGAAGCTCTGCTAATGAAGAACTCAGCAATCAAAGGTACATTATTATCCTTAAACTGCTCAATGTAGAATTTCACTTGTGTAGGTCAAACAACAATCTGTCACTTTCAAATGTGAATTCCAGGTTTGACAGGCATAGGTCACCTAATAGAGCTCAAGCTTACTATCAAAAAAGTCCTCAAACCTCGAGCTCCAATCGTTATCAAAGCACTGATAATGCATCTCCATTTTCACGTGAAAGTGGACGGTGAGACAGGCCTAATACTTGTAGTAGAATGTTGCTGTTTTTGTAGCAATTGATTTTGGCAAATTCCTCTTGTTTTCTCCTTAGTTTAAATTGAAGTGTAAAGCAACTTCTTTTTCTTTTTGAGTTTTTAAAATTGTTTATGGCATGATGTATGTAGGATAAAAGAAATTTCAGTTCTGATTTATGTCAAATTATTACATCTCCCTTTTAGCTTCAGTCCATTGTACTAGATGTTGTTGATGTTTTGAGCCTTCTCAATGATTTAGTTCTATGTACCTGCTTATGTTCTCTTGTGTCTACAGGGGAGTTGGTCACGGAGAAAGTTCTTTGGATGAAACAAATTCTTCCATTCAAAGGTTGACGCCTTTCAAATTTTCAACTGCTCATGTGAAAGGTACTGTACTTGACACACTTAATTCTGAAGACTATTTTGATGAATTGTCTGCTAACTTAAATTTTATCAACAGGCATTCTAACAAGAGGAGGACACTTGTTGAAAGTACTGCCACATTATCCCTTAGATGGTCAGTCAGCAACAGTTGAAGTTCACAGTATGCAGTCACTGATTCCCCAGGATCAAAATCTCCAGGATTTGTTGGCTTTGCCAGGACCTCTTGTAAGGGGTGTTACACACAAGAAAACAATCATATTGTACTTGCGTACAAAGATGGAATCTACTCGGAATAACCCTGCTATTTATGATGGGCAGTCTGTTGTTCTTCTCTATGAATTACTTATCCTCTTGTTGCGACAAAATGGGGTACGTCTTGATGTAGTCAAGCCACCTTCTCCTATTTCGTCTTTATTTTCGTCTTACATTAATCCATTTCCTCCAGATGATAGTTGGTACTGACATTGCTGAATTGCTATTACGTAATGGAGACAGCTCAGATGCAGATGATAGTTGGTCTACTGATCATCGTGCTCAATCAACTCCATCTCCAGCACCCAGCGGAGGCAGCCGAACTAGTTCTGCAAGTGCCACCCCTGCCGTTCAAGTAGTGAATGCATCCATCAGTCAGCAACCAAAACTTTCAGAGATGGAAATAACCAACAAATTTAGAGAATTCCTATTGTATGGAAATACTAAAGAAGCACTTGGTTAGTATTCTTTCTCTTGTCGCATTTCTGTTCCCTGAGGTCAGAATGTTCACCTTGTCACACAACTTACCTTTCCTCTTGTGCTTTGTGTTTGATTTGATGTTTCTGATCTACCTTACAGAGTGGGCTATGAAGCATGGTCTGTGGGGTCATGCTCTTTTCCTGTCATCCAAGCTTGACCAGCGCATGTACCACAGTGTGATGACCCGTTTTGCTAATGGTCTTGCCCTTACTGATCCAATTCAAACTTTGTACCAACTTTTATCTGGCTGGCAGCCTGCAGCTGTCACTGTAAGCTGTCTGGACCTTAATTAGATCACTGTGACTGCTTCTTCTTTTTATGAAATGTCTTCTAAATATCCCCTTTTATTAAATTTTTCAGTGTATTGCTGATGACAAATGGGGTGATTGGAGGCCACATCTAGCTATGATACTCAGCAACACTTCATCCCGGCCAGAAATTGATCATAAGGCAATCATGACACTTGGAGATACCCTTAGTAAGAACATTTTTTTGTTTGTTTCCGCTAGAATCTTTTATATTTTGAAATATTTGTCCAAACCGCTCATTTACTTCTAAATTCTCAGGTGCTCGTGGTTGCCTCCATGCTTCGCACTTCTGTTACTTGATGGCGCAACATCCCTTTGGAACATACTCACAGCGTGGATCAAAATATGTGCTGCTGGGGTCTTCTCATCTACGTTCATTTGCAGAGTTTGCTTCTAATGAAGCCATTATGATCACATGTATCTATGAGTATGCCCGATCTTTAGCAGACCCGAATTTCCACATTCCAAATCTTCAGGTAACTTTCTACTCTATTTCTTACCATGTTCTTGCCTGTAATTCAAGCTCAGTGTACTTTTTCACTAATAGTTTTGCATTTATATTTAGCCTTACAAATATCTTATGGCTACAAGACTTGTGGAAGCTCATCTGTTGCCTGAAGCTGTACACTATTGTGAGGTAGTCTCGAGACTCATAGTGCAAAATCCTCAGCAATATGAACCCAGCTTTGTGCGAGACATCGGAGAACTGAGTGAAAGCCTCAAGTTCCATGACCCCTTTTATTCAGCTGGTGGTGACCTCTCTGCTCAAGGTGATCCTGATTGGCTTCTTCAATTACGTTCAGTATCATCAAATAACACTGTAAGTATTACCACACTAACATTTTGGATATTCTCCATTTACTTTAAAACTTCGGGACCTTGAGTTTACTTGCTTCTGTCAATGCTGTGTACTGTCTCCTCCATCTTTAGACCTATGCAAATTATACGAACTATGGTGAATCCTACTCCAATACATCCTACAGTGCCATGCAGGGTGATACCACTCATGATCAAACCTCAGTTAGCTCACATTCCATGGTATGAGTCCCTCACACATTATGATTTTCAAAATTCTGTGCGGCTTTTAATTTCTTCATCATGATTTTCTAATACTCACATTTTTTGTCAGGATCCTGCCATGTATGGACAAGAAATGCCTCATCAGCATGTGCCAACTGAACCACAGCAGGAGCAGGTCCACCAGCATGAAGAGCAGCAACCTCAGTTGCCAGCTCAGCCAGAGCAGCTCCAGCAACAATCATATTACTACCAAGACCAGCAGCAGCAGCAGCCTTGGAGTCTTCAAGAGGGCCACCATCAGCAGACAGTAGATCCTAGCTCCTATAGTACTGATGGTTGGTGTTGACTATATATGAAGTGTGATTTTGTATTGTTGTAACCTCTTCAAGGTTTTATCATGCTTAATTATGAATTTTATTGTAGGCTATGGCAATGTGGAAACTGACCAGAGTGGTTGGTGGAGTGGACAGCAAGAAGAAGTGCCAAGTATTTCCATGGACTCAAGTGCTCCTATGGTGTCAGGACAGACAAACTTAGAGGTAAGATGAAAGCTTTTAATTGATTTGTTAGCTTTGACTGCTAGTAATCTCTGTGGTGGAAGGGCTTTATTTATGGTTGGGATTTTGCCATTTCTATGCAGCCCGTCATTGTTTCCAACATAGCATGCAGTGTATAGAAAAAACAATGATATTTATGCGTACTGCAACAGTATTATATATAACTCTCATTTCTCCATTTGTAGTTCTGATTCAGGACAAAACTAGTATTAACATTATCATTTATGATAATGAATCGAAATATCAACACTGATTCTTGCATTGACAGTACTCATCAGTACATAGTGATTTCCTTAAAAGTCTGCTGGAAATTAGGTTACATACCACAACTTTTGCCAAGTGTACTCATTATGATAGTTACTCTTAAAATGTCTGTTGCCTGTTTTTGTGAGGGCACACCTTCACATGCAGTCCTGCTTGTATGCTTGAAGAAAAAGAGTTTTACATTGTTTCTGTCAGAGTTTAAGATAAAACTCATTTTCTTGTTTTTTGTTTTTTTTTCCTTTGGTGCTTCATGTTGGACAATAGTCTGGGGCTAAAGCCTCCAAGCCTGTAAGTACAAAGAATCCGCTCTCCAGCCATAGGATGAATTTATCAGACTGCTATGAAGATGACCTTCTGTCGAGTGCTTTGAGATTTCCAAGTGTTAAACCACAAAACCGTGTACCTAAAACACAAGGACACATAATGAAAGCAAATACATTACGTGTTCACAAGCCTGAAATAATAATGAACACAGTTGAAGCTTGGAGCAAAGATTTTAATGGGAGACTACTTCGAAACTTAAAACATGGACAAATCAGGCTCAGCCGCAGTGAAGCTCGCCCTCTTGTGTTTGGCGGAACATACCCAATTGATGAACCTATTCATCGCAAGTACTACCAAGAATCAAATCGGAAGACTGACTATTCTACCCTCTTCGAGCCAGATTCATTTCCCATTGACCAACCTATATCAAACTTAGCAAATTGGAATTGTGATAATGTTAAACGACGCATAGTTCAAAACAGTGAATGTAGAAGAGATGAAGATCCAAGTGATACAGATTTGACAGACAGTGAGGACTGCTACCATATGAAAGATGAATGATTGTAGAAGCTATGATTACTTTTCATTCGGATAAGGTGTATCAGTGTTTTCACCCGATGTGTGTTTTAAATGATTTCATTGCACATAAGCACAGGACCATATATTTTGATTGCAAAGTACCTGTGATCCCTGTTTTCTGTGATTCTTCAACAGCAGCTCATCTTCATAGCCTTGCTTGAAAGCATATCCATACTGTGTTTGGATGTGTCACCTCTCTTTTCTTTCCTGCATTTATTCCTATTTTTCTTAATGCAGCTTAACACTTATGTCTCTTTTCACGTAGCATCTCTCTTAAAACTGCATCACTTCCACATAAAATATTTTTTCTCCATTTGCTAAACCCAAAGACAGCAAGTATGCAATTAGATTTAAAATGTTGTTTGTCAAATTGACCTCAAAAATCTTTTTATAACATTGACTTAGTATTTTTTATTTAAGGTTAACTAGTTACACACTATAACACATTCATTCGCTATTGTGAATGTAGTTGTGTTGATGTTAATGAAATTTTTATAGATCAATGTAAATTTTATTGTGCATTCATCAGTGTACACCGTTTTTGTTTGACACTCTGATATGTGAAGATTATTTTCATTAAATTCTTATAAAATTTGAATTGTTTTCTTTTGACCTTTTCATATCATGGGCGGAAGTAATCTGCTCAAAAATGCATTATCATATCATTTTATACTGCTGCCTTAAATTCTTGATCACATTACACAAATTTTGAATCTCATATTGAAAAGTAATAAAAGATGTATATATGAGAACTAATCCTAATATAACAAAGAGAAGATCCAATTCTTTCCAGAGATTAGAAGTTCTGAACTTAAACTAACTTTTTTCTTTCAGCCCATGCAAGAACAGCCAATCCAGGTTCCAAAGCCCATGCCTTCCGTTGCTGCAGTGCAGTCGTCCAGTTCTTCAGCCCCTTCTCCACCGACTGCATCTGCAAAAACAGCAAACAGACAGCCAGCAGCCCAATCAAACACTCAGTCAAACAGCAGTTGGTTTGGAGGCTTGTGGAATAAACTGGCTCTTAGGCCGAAAAACCAGATGAAGCTTCCTGATGACAAAAACCCATCAGTAAGTTTTGTTTTTATAAAGCCCTGAAGGTCTCCTAAGTTTTACTTGCAATTTTAATCTTCTGATTATTTTTACAGATTGTATGGGATGATCAAAAGAAGCGTTGGGTAAATTCTGATGGCGATGGTGAAGAGGAGGGTGCCAATTTGGCTCCCCCTCCTAAGATGTCTGAAATGCCAGGCCGATTTGCACCTCCTGGTCCTGGCCCTGCCCCAGCTCCTGCTCCAAACATGCCTTCCATTACTCCAGTTGTTGCCAATGGCGCTGCTGGTATCGCATTAAGTACCCCTATTAGTTCTGCTGTACCGTCAACAAATGAAGGCGAGAATGTTGCAGCTAAACCACCGAACATGTTCAAACTACCTCGTGGTCGAAGTAAGGAGTGTACATTGACCTTGTCTTAAATGACTTATTTTTGACTTAATACTTCATGAGCATTTTCTTTCAGGCCTTCGTGCTAGCTATGTGGATGTTATGAACCCTAATGGAACAAAGGCATCAGGACCAAACAGTCTTCCACCCCCTAATCTTTTCCCGACTTCAGCTAGTCAACCAAGCTCTCTTAATTACTTTGTGCCCGCAACAGGTACGTGCTCCTATTTGTCTACCAATGTGTTGATTTAATGGGCTGTCTGTATTAACAGCATCTTCTTTCTCTTTATTTTAAAGTTGAGGGGAATGAAAATGCACCAACTGATTTCTTAACACCAGCCCCAGTTTTATCGGTGCCTTCTGAATCTGTCCCTGATCAGCAACCGGTAAGTGTGTTGAGACAATTCAGCCCCTTTCAAAAAATTCCTCTGTTAGAGAGTGGAGAGATTCTCAAACATTTTTGTTAGGAGGGTTGAAATAGTATAAAAGTTTCAAAATCCTTGTGTGTGTAATCCAGCCTTTGCTGACAATTTTGCATGGAATCTACCATTTATGTAGCATTTCAGTTTCAAGGATCTTTTGAAAGCTTTTCAATTACAGGTACTCCTGGTTTGTTTATTTTTCTGTTGGTGAGGGTTTCTTTTAGAAGCTTTCAAGGGGAAGTGAAATTGCATGTATGGTAAATTGCTCCCTAAATTTTTTTGTGTTAACTTTTTTGGTAAAGATTTTCTATCAAGAGTTGATAATTGCTTAGTAGTATTATTTACAGTTGGTTGATATATGTAGATTTAGTATGTTCAAATGTTAAGAGCAGTGTTTCCTTGAGGATGATGAGAGAAGAAACTTTTTCTGTGACTTCAAAGTTAAACGTTGAAGTTTACTCCCTCTAGATCCATGACAGGTATTTGCATTTATAGGAATACCCATGTGCCCAAATAAGTGGTGAATGTTGTGGTGTCCTAAAGATCTGTGCATCTGTCATCTTGCTTGTGGTTGCCAGGTGTTATATATCCATCATTCTCTTGTTACAATTCACTCAACATTTCACTCAATACATATCTCCAAACACATTGGTCTTTAAATGTTGGATGACTTTTAAATTATGAATGTCCCTAAACCACTTATTCTACCACTTCCTAAAATGAAACAAGGATATCCTCTATGTTAAGCTTTTCTACAGGTTTCAAAAAAGAGAGTAAGCTGGAACCCACTGGCTTCACGATAGGCCTTTCTTCTCCTAGGTCTCTCTTTTCATTTTTGTAAGGACTTTGTTTTACTTTGAATTGTCATGCACTGCAAGTTTGATGCACGCTTTTTTGAATTTGACCGCTGGACTTTCACATAACCCGGGACAGTAGTTTTACATTAGAGTACACTTGAACGAATCGTCTCTCCCTGGTTCCTGCCACAATGCAGCAAAGTTCTCATACTCTGTGTGATGTTCTGCTTTAAATCTATGTTATCTCTTTGGTGCATTGCCATTTTTAGTAAGTTCTTTGGTTTATGTTTCTTGGTGGCTAGTTATGATGTACATCCTGTATCTGTTTCACTTAAGTTTTTGTTTTTTGTGTGTGTGGAAGTGGGTTGAAGTCCTTAAGGTGGGGCTTTCCTATTTTTTCTCTTTTTCTGCCGGGCTATGTTGTGAATGGAACCTTTTTATCTGATAGCAAGTGTGATTTGTTCTTGCTGATTTGTTTTAATTATTTTAAACGTGATGATGATGAACACCAGTTGATATGAGCATGCTCTTTTGATGTGCAATACTACACTGGTTTTGTGAAAAATTAGTGAAGGGCTTCTTTGTGAAATGCACTTTTCTTTCACATGATTTCATTTGAATTGGGTGTAATTGATTAGATCATGCTTATTAGGTTTCCCTGCTTTTGCTGGTTAGTGCCTCATGCTTTTGTCACGCTTCTGTAGCTTTCTCGCTGGAGCTCAACAAGCTCTCTGTCTCGTGAAGTACAGTCCTACACCAGCAGGCGACCTCCCAGCAGGAATCAGGTAAAGGCCTACCCACTGTGCCTATGTAGGTCATTATGAAATTCCACATACTGTTAACCATACTTTTTATGGAAACCAAAAATGTCTGCCAATAAATCCTATTATGACAATAGGATTTTAAAAAATAGTTCCATTTTTCAATTAAGTATGGCAGTGCATCTGTGTTCAGAATGGTAATCATTGTGGATACATTAGGAGTAGGGAAAAAAACATTTTGCTCTCGCTTATATTGTCAGGCTGCACTGTCTGGTGCAAGTTGCAATACAATGGCTCATATCCTGTTTGTAACAGCTTTCTCTGCTTGTTTGTTTTCTTGTTGGCTCTAATGTGAGAAATGTGTTGGTGTGGTTGACTTGTACATACTTTCTACATACCATCTATTATTAAGAGGAGTACTCTGGACACTGCATGCTACTTCCAGAAATACAAAAATTGTTTGAAATGAAACAGGTCAAATGACCTTGTATCATTTCCAACTTTCTTATATTTTTATCTTATTTTGGTGTTAAACCTTATATATGTGTTTTGCTTCTTTGTTTCCTCCGCAGGTGCAGGCTGGTCCGACTGGTCCTCAAATGTTCAACCCAGCACAGTTTTCTCAACAGACATTCACAAGCTCTGCCCCTCGGAAACGTTATGCCAGCTAATTAACATGTTCATGGAAGAAGATATAAATAATGACAAGAAAAGACTTGAAGAAAAAAACAAAACAATTTGTACAGAAGTGTCTTTTGGTGGAGATGTCATGTTGAATTTACTCTTTCACATACTGTGATATCTATAGACCACATGTCTTTTGTGTGCTTTAATTGCTTTAAAATTGACAGATGTGATGAGTTTTTAATCTGCATTGCTGTACATACTGAAGGTATTTGTGTGAGTTAACATGTGAAATCTGTGGTTTGTATATGTTTTCTATCATGCTCAACAGGATTATTCTATAAGTCAGTACAGTCTACTTTGGCACTGTCTTATTTCTTTCTTTGTTCTTCTTTGTTTCCTCTTTTGTGTGCTGCTGGACAGTACAAAAAGTATTTGTTGATTGTGGGTCTTTGACTGAGTTTGACCAGGATTACAGACTTGAAGAGTCACAAGTGCATTGTGGTACAACATATTAAATAGAAGTATTTTGTATGAGAAGTATGTTTTAGCACATAATGAGGTGTTGGACTTTTGTTTCTTAGATCACAATGCTCAGTGGGGATATTGGATTTTTTGCTCTTGGTAATTATGTATACTCGGTCTCATTTGAAGTTTTTAGCTTTTGCATGAAGTAATTATTATTGTACATTTGTTAAAGTATAGCCCACATTCCCTCATGGTAAGATACATTTATGGTTACCATTGGTCTTACTTTTCTTAGGACCGTTTTGTAAATAATAGGTTTGTAAATAACAGGTTTTAGGCTTTGCAGAAGAATTTTTTTCTTTTCTAGTACTCTGCAGATAAGTTAGAATCGATTTTAAATCTCCTTTGTGTTGTATTGAAGATTAATCTTATTTGTATTTATATCATTTAAGAGAAATAATTGTGATTATTTTATCTTTTCTCTGTGAAAACTTGAAAACTAATCTTTGTGATTTTAAAGAAAAAGGTTTAGTGTGTCAAATTATGTGTTTTCTAGTATTACTAATAATTTTTGTTGTTGTGATAACTGGGAAAACATTACATTAGTTGGGAGAGAAATGTTACTTTGTGATCTAGTTTTGCCTACATCATAAATGCATCTCTGTGGTATGTCATAGTTTATTTCTTTTTATTTTGAAATGTTTTCTGTGTCTATAAATTACCATAATGTTTAAAAGAGTTGAAATTCTATATGTTGTTGAATTTGTGGCTTTTTCGTTGGACATGAGTTTAAAGGAATGTTCGCTGAAATGTGGTCTGTCAGTTCACAAAGAGGAGTAACACTTTTTATCATTTCAAGACTGACCTATGTCTGTTTTTGGGAAGGAGGAGTTGAAGACAGGGGTGCCAAACTTGTACTCTATGTTCTATCTTCTTGTACTCACTTGGCTTCTGCATGAGCTTTTAGCCATAAAGAAGCATATACTTTTTAATTGAATTTTGGAAATGCCTTTTGATCATGACTCATACAATTCTAAAATTATGTGAGATTCAAATTTGTAACACTGATAAAATTTTTATTATCAAATATAGGTTTATAATGTGTAGTTTTCTGTTGTAGCTTTTTTTCTTTTCTTTCAAGTTTAGGTACTCATCTAATTACGTACCCAATAGTCTTATTGGATGAAATATATCTTGGTCCAGTCCAGTGTGGCTGCAAGCCATTTCATATGTTATTGAATGCTTGGGTTTGCCATTATATAGCTTCAAAATGTCTGGGGTTTTCTCCAATGAGTTCTAAATGTATGAGACTCTGTTCTTGCCTACCTGGCAGTTAAGATTATATTAGCAGAAATTTTGGGTGTGGTACGGAGTGTATCAAAAAAATTTAATGTTATATATGTTATTTAAAAAAAGAAGAGAAATATATTATGTCTATTTGTGTTCCTTCACCCCTGTCTCTTTC
Organism: Odontothrips loti; assembly: GCA_038380765.1. NCBI lineage: Eukaryota > Metazoa > Arthropoda > Insecta > Thysanoptera > Thripidae > Odontothrips > Odontothrips loti. The sequence goes on from CM076249.1 coordinate 14,647,854, forward strand.
TTTTCCATTTCCACTTCCCTTCACAAAAATCAACCACACCAATTTCATTTAGATACATTTGTATTTATTGGTAGTCATTAGCCGAAAAAACATATCACAGAGTTATCATCCTTTCACTTTCGTACACACAAGTTACGGCTTCACAGTGAGGCCCGTCTTTGTGGAGATCCAGTCGAGGAAGGATGCCGTCCTGGTAAAGCCTGCAGGAAGGCCACTGCTGCAGCCCTTGCCGGGCGTGAAGCTGGCCACGGCGATGTGGGTGTACGATCCGTCCGACTCCTTCTGCACCAGGGCGCCTCCAGTGTCGCCCTGAATAGAATAGAAAGACTGAATTAAACACACGTTGATGGCAGGATTGCCTGTTGCATTGTGCTCTGCGGTCGCGATCCAGTACCTGGCAAGGGCTCTGATTTTTGGCACCCTGGCAGCACAGAATGTCATCGGTGTAGACCTCGTAGCTGTAGGTGTTGACGCACACCTTCTTGCTTACGCCCTGCAGCTGGATGACCTGCAGTACGGGGGCGATGGCGGCCGAAGCTGTCAACACAACGGGTCGGGGCGGCTCGGCTCATACACGAGTTTGTTTTTTCTTTTGCTAAGACTTGTAAAAGTTTTGTTGTCGACATAGTGACGCATGCGTACCGTCACTGCGGTACCCCCAGCCGCTGAGCTGGAAGCTGGCGCCGTCGAATGTCTGGCTGGCGTACGACTGGGGCGGAAGGTTGAGGGGTTTGATGTACTCTGAAACATAGAGACGGAGGGTCAAGCCAGTCAAGTGGAGAACAATTCTGATTGAGAACAAACTGGAACTCGCGCTGTGCCCGGCCCAGCCCAGCCACCCGCACTGGCTCAGCCCAGCACTTACCGGTGGTTTTCACGTCCCTGGGAAGCAGGATCAGCGCCACGTCGTTCTGGAATGTCTTGGCGTCAAAGTTGTAGTGGACGTAGGCCCAGGTGGTGGTCACGGCGATGCGGCCCTTCTCAGCCGGCAGGTTGATGTTCTGGGCGCCCAGGAAGGCCGTGTAGCGCGAACCGTACGGCTCCCTGAGGACACGACAGCATTCACACTGAACTGAGCGGGAAGGGAAGACGGAAGACGGTGCTAGTACTTGAACCCGGGACAGTCACGTGCGGGTCATATCATGGCCGCCCAGCCATCTGGTCCAGGGTTCCAATTCCCGGAGCGGTCGGGATTCGAACCCACGACGCCGCACTTACTTGCCGGTGCAGGTGGCCGCCGTGAGGATCCACTTGGGGGAGATGAGGGCGCCGCCGCAGAAGGTGGCCATGTCGATGTAGAGGCCGACCTGGTGCGGGAACTGGCCGCGGTCCGCGTCAGCCCCGTTGATGGCGCGGAGGTGCGCCGAGGCCGAGGCCACGCGCGGGGCGCCATCCCCTGGACCAGGACAGTGTTGCATATGGGTGGTCTGGTCATTCCCGTGCACACAACATTCTTTACAGGTTGGTTTGCCATGAAACGGTTTCGAGAATGTCGATGAAAATGTTCGAATCACGACGTGGGAGCGTTCACAAACGACGTGGCCTTGTTTCTAATCCTTGGGGGTAGTGCTGAAGCAAACTGTCGTTGGCGCGGGCTTGCGAGTCTCCCTGAGACTGTAGGCCTGGTGGGTTCGATTCCTACGGACGGTTCCACGCTTTTCCCCGCGCTGATGCTTCGCGGTCAAATTACCAAAGTACCTCGATTACGTGTCTCGTGATTCCTGAGCGGCCCCCCTGCTCCCCTGCCCGGTGTTCTGAGTATTAATCTCACGCATAATCCTCGGCCACCTCCTTACTCGTCGAGGAGATAGAGAGCGTGATACAGTGCCAAGTGTCAAGCCCAACGGAGTATTCCCACACTACGATTACACGTGTGTTACGTACGTGCGGCGAGGGCGCTGAAGGACGCAAAAGGCTCCGGCTGAACGAACGCGCTGGCCTGGAAACGAAAAGAGATGGCACATTGAGGAAGAAAGCCAAATAGGTTGCCTACCCATCCGGCGCGAGTACTCTACCGGGGTCTGACGCGCGTTTCTGCGAGCGTCTGGCCACGGAGCCGTCTACTTCAAACCGCAATTTATGGCTTCAAAAATTCCAGATTCAGAGAGAGAGAAAAACAGAAGCTTCGAACCCTAGAAGTTCCCATGCGTATCGTGAGTTCTAATCAAGGGAGGGTGCAAAGATGCCCTATCAAGACAAGTCCGATCCACAGTCTGGGCTTCAGAATACCCTAAATTTTTCCGTGATGACCATAGCATATCGCTGGGGTTTCTTGATTTTCTCCATACCTGTGCGGCCAGTGCGAGGAAGGTGAGGCCGAGGCCCCAGACTTTAGCTGCCATGGTGTCGAGGTCGAGCGGGCGTGCTGTGCTACTGCTAACCCACCACACATCGCCACGGCCCCGTAGGCGGTCCCTTTTATCGCCTCGCATGCCGATACGGATATGATATCCTGCGTCATCTTGTCTAGATCTCGATACAGATAAGAGGGCTAGAACTAATCACGTCTGCCACGGGTGTAGGGCCGATGCGTAGCGGTAGGGTGCAGCCACCACGCCTTACGGCTAGGCAAGCAAGCCCGCCACACATGCTCGTCCGCAGGGGGTCTGTAAAGTTAGGGACGCACGTGCGTGTGAGCGTGCGTGCATGACGTGAAATGTAATTTGGGCGGGCAGAAATGCCGTGGACAGAAATGCTTCTCCTCCGCGGGACCCAGCACCCAGCATTTCGTTTAGGACTCGGCTAGCCAAAGGCGCTCGATGGGCTGCCTAGCTACCCGGCGGAGCCAGACCGGCCGATCTCCATTCAGATGCTGCAATGTGATGGGTTGATCTCAGCGCTCACCCTGCCTCATGTTCGTGACCCAATAAAGTCTTGTTGTAGCTTGCCTTCACTGTTTAAATGTGTCCACTGTTAAAATGTGGTTGTGCGAGATAAAAAAAATGGATTGTTTGCAAGGTAAATCAGCTTGAAGAGAGGAAAGTTCGGGATACATATATAATAAAATTGTAAAATAAATACAGTTTATTCTCAAAACAAGGAATCACAGAACTCACAATTTCACTGAGGGTAACAAAGGTATGAAACAAAAGCAGTTTAAGACTTACAATAGGTACACAAACATACATCTACAGAAAAATGGCATTCCAGACCAAGTACATACTCAATGTGGAGTAACTGTCCACAACCTTCACTACGGGAGAGCACAAGGAATCACAAACCCCTCAAAGCAAGACAGTCGTTTATCCATGATGTACTGCAACTGCACCACACGAAACCGACGAGACGAAAGGCACGTTGAAAGTAATAATGGGAGCATACCCCGAAGGACAGGTTTTCGTAACACACTGCCACATCGAAGTACACTCCCTCCCCACCTGGCCAAGGTGGATCATAGGGAACCGTCCCACTGACCGAGCCAGTACGCCCTGACCGGTCAGCAAGCGAGGTTGTTTTGATTCCTTGGTGTGTGGCGTAGACACACCAAGGTAGGCCGCAGCGCCCCCACCAACCACCACCCACACAACACAACACAACACAACACAACACAACACAAACCCGCCAACACCCACACAACACAAACCCACTCCCACACGTCTTGATGTGTCTTCTTGATTTGTCTTGATTCATCTTCTTGATTTGTCTTGATTCGTCTTATTCTTGATTTGTCTTGATTCGTCTTATTCTTGATTTGTCTTGATTCGTCTTATTCTTGATTTGTCTTGATTCGTCTTATTCTTGATTTGTCTTGATTCGTCTTCTTGATGCGCCGGGTGAAGGATATGGAGGCAGGCGGCGGATGGCGGTCCAGGAACCGCAGAATGGCTGCAGTACTTGCAGGTCCCCGCCGACGAAGTTATTAAGTCCCCCGTCGAGAGCAGCTCCAGATCAAACGCAGTTTTCCCGGTCGATGCCTCCAAATTATACTCCTCTTACCCTTGCGGTTCTTGCATTTCCGAAGCCAAGTCCTTCCCCATAAGATGCGGAACTACGGTCAAGCAGCAGATATCCAGGCAATGGGGTTGTTTACGTCGGAGTCCAGGTAAAGGCACGCTAGTTAGCCATCGTCTAGGGAAAGACATAAAAATTAATACACCACTGAAGACACAAATGGCCCCCTACTAGACAAATAACACTCGTCCTTACGTACCTTCATCACATGGAGGGCGAGGACCATCGAGGACAGTGGGTTCTGGGTCGATGCCTCCAAATTATACTCCTCATACCCTTGCGGTTCTTGCATTTCCGAAGCCAAGTCCTTCCCCATGAGATGCGGAACTACGGTCAAGCAGCAGATATCCAGGCAATGCGGTTGTTTACGTCGGAGTCCAGGTAAAGGCACGCTAGTTAGCCATCGTCTAGGGAAAGACATAAAAATTAATACACCACTGAAGACACAAATGGCCTCGTACCCCCATAAATAACATGTCTTTATGTACCTTCTTGATGAAGTGGAGGGCGAGAACAGTGGGCTCTGGAGCCTAACTGACGGAGACGACGCATGTTCACACGACGATGGTCCACACAGAAAAAAATCAGGTCAGGACGCCCGGGGTGGACTGAAAACAAAAAGCAATCGCTTTAAAAGGCCGGCTGGTCCACCGCTGCCCTCACCGCCAATACCGCGACACGCGCTGGCGCTGCCAGACGGCACCAGAGTACGAGCCGAGCCTCTCTCTCTCTCCCCGTTAGAGCTCTGCTGAGCCGCAGCTAAAACTATATAAAATAGTACACTTACGGCAGGAGATCCGGAGATCCGCGGGGCGGCGCCGCTGAGACTTGGCCACGGAACAAGCAGCAGCTCATGATGTCCAAACCAACGTCACAGAATCAGGGGAGGGGACCACCTGTCAAGAACAAATAAAAGGGTGTACAAAAACAGAACAGAACAACAATTTATCAGCGGAGCATACGTAACTTAGAGCGATCCATTTCTTCTGTTCGAATGAGTTTCATAAAACTCCGACGGAGCAGGATGAGCAGGAGCTGACAAAGCCCAACTAATGGAGTAATTGTCGCAGTTTCCACAAAGGTCCAGAGGAGCGGAAGAGGGAACCAACAGTCTGTAACAGATGAAGTGTGTACACAAACAGAACAGGATAGAACAAAAACTACTGAACAGGGTATACATAACTTGGACTCCGATGAGCGATGCAATTCTTATAATGGCGGGACAGAATGCGGCTGTTTGATGACGGGAAGAAGGATAATACAAACAAGTGACAAGATACAAATAACAATTTCATTTACAGACACTTAAAGAAGACTACAATCAAGCCCTACCAACACCATACAATACCATTACAATACACAACACAGAACCAGGGAGAATACAAGCAGATACAGCAGGGTTGAAATAAGACCGTACTCACTCAGATCATCAACCACAACAAACTCAAGTGTTGCGTCCTTACTGACTCAGACTAACTCAATTCAGTTTACCATACGACGATGGTCCACACCGAAAGCAGAAGCTCATGATGTCCAAACCAACGTCAAAGAACCAGGGGAGGGGACCACCTGTCAAGAACAAATAAAAGGATGTACACAAACAGAACAGAACAACAATTTATCAGCGGAGCATACGTAACTTAGAGCGATCCATTTCTTCTGTTCGAATGAGTTTCATAAAACTCCGACGGAGTAGGATAAGCAGGAGCTGACAAAGCCCAACTAATGGAGTAATTGTCGCAGTTCCCACAAAGGTCCAGAGGAGCGGAAGAGGGAACCAACAGTCTGTAACAGATGAAGTGTGTACACAAACAGAACAGGATAGAACAAAAACTACTGAACAGGGTATACATAACTTGGACTCCGATGAGCGATGCAATTCTTATAATGGCGAGACAGAATGCGGCTGTTTGATGACGGGAAGAAGGATAATACAAACAAGTGACAAGATACAAATAACAATTACATTTACAGACACTTAAAGAAGACTACAATCATGCCCTACCATCACCATACAATATACCATTACAATACACAACACAGAGCCAGGGGGAATACAAGCAGATACAGCAGGGTTGAAATAAGACCGTACTCACTCAGATCATAACCACAACAAACTCAAGTGTTGCGTCCTTACTGACTCAGATTAACTCAATTCACTTTCCCATTGCAACAAATTCTAGTGTTGCCTCCTTGTACATGCCTGTGGAAACTTGCAGAAGTTACATAGCACAGCACTTCAAAAATAAGAAAAGCAAAATAAGGAGGGAGTAGTAGCAGCTTGGGCGCCCAGTGCCAAAATGGAAAGGGAAAGAAAGACACAAGGAAGAAGTGAACACATCACAAACACAGCAAACAAGGGATATGAACACAGTATCGCTGGATTACCAACAGAGCTGGACTTACGTTGGCTATCGAAGAAGCGAAAATGATGGTAGATGTCCGCATACCTGTCCTGTCCTGTCCGGTTGTGTCCGCGTGCGAGTCGATTCCATTTGACAGTTTCTAGCTGCTGCCCTTGCTGCCCGCCGGGCCGAACCAAAACAGGTGCAACGCGTTGCCGGCGCGTTGCCAGTGGTAGTCAACCGAAGCAATCGTCTAGGACAAAGATGAGAAGGCACTAAACATGTTCCAAACAAAACAATACCAAAGCACAGTTGAGAAAGAGTGACAGAAGGGCAGGATGTAACGATAGTAATTACTCGCCAAGCGTCTGCAGCCACTTCGCTTGTAATTAACTCTCGTGTTAGAGAAACAATTAAACTGGAATACTTATTGAAAGGAATGCTGGACGGAGAGACCCTTGCGACTGGCGTGTGGTGAGTGGCGACTGACCACGACAGACGACTGATGGCTCGTACTGGACGATTTGACCCATGTTGGGACCACAACATCACGTGACCACACAACGTTGCCAAGTTGTGCTTCCGGTCATGAACCTGAAATAAACTAGAAACTCTTAAATTTTCGCCTCAACATTACTAGAAAATATGTGAGGATTAAGGCAGAAATATTGTCAGTTAAGAATTACATCACCATGCTGAATATAGGTGGATTTGGAGTGTGCAGCCGTAAAGGCCAGTGCTTCCTAGATTCTTCTGCTTTTGTCAACAAAAATCGAACCGGAAACGTCAGTCTTCACTCTCCACTTTTTTTTAAAATCTACCATCCACCCTAACAAGTTTATCCCGCTGTTTCTTTGTCTGTGGACGATTAATAATGTGTTGATCAATGGTGCCCCTTACAACGACAAAACGTTGAACCATAACTGGTGTGGTCTGTCCAATTCGATGACGATGACAGCGATCTTGAGCTTGAGGATTCTTCAAATATTTATTTTTTTTTTTCAGGAAAAAAATAAGGCCCAAACGCACGTTCAGCCCGTTCTTACGACTTGTTCAGGTGAAAAATATAGAAAAAAAAATCGGCCTTTAGTAAAAAGTGACGCTTAGCAGACTACAGCGCCGCACCCTTACCCCAGGGCCCAGGCGCTGCGGCTCCATCATTGCCCCGTAGCCTAGTTGGCTGGGGTGCCTTATCTACGCTGCACGCTAGGGTTGGCAGCCTAAACTACACCTCATGTCTTGCACGCACGCTCGCAGATACGCGCGTCCCTAACTTTACAGACCACAGACAGCGCGGTGGCCTCCCCTTCGCACCCGTCCGGTCTCTTTCGAACCCAATTCCCACAGAATACTTGTCAGGACATTTCAGGGTGGCAAATAAGTACAGGAGAACTAAAATTAAAGCCTTTATTTGTCTCAAAATACAACTGTCAAGTCCACTCGGTACTGTACCATGCAGTCTTAAGAGGTACCAAAGTTACAGGTCAGTCAAATATAATCAAAAAATGCACATGCTTACCTATAAAAAAATGCAACACAGCCATAATATAAGTTAGGCACATTAGTCTAAAACAATGTCAAGTATAATACTATCAGGATTCCACTACATTTAAGAGCTCTAGCATCCCGTTCACAGGAAAATAGCAGACATTAATTAAAACACCTGATCTATCTTATACGAGTCTTGAGGAGGCTTGGTTCTGCCTTCACTTCCTTTGCTGACTTCTTCTTTGCAGGATCAACAGCAAAGCATTTCCAAAGCCTAAGAGTTTCATCTGCACCAGCAGAAATTACTGTAGTGCCGTCAGGTGACATTGCCATGTGAAGAACTCGAGAGGAGTGGCCAGTTAGTTCAGTCACCTAGAACACAAAAGGAATAAAGCAAAACCAGAACCATGCAGGAGCTTTGTGTTGAAATTTTATGAACTCGAAATTAACAAATACCTTTGCCATTGAAGGATACTTCCAGATAATAAGCTGATTGTTTGCATAGCCATGTCCCGATATCAGTTCTTTGTAATGTGCTGACCATAAAATGGCACACACCTGAAACAATTCAAATACCATGTAAGTTTTTAAAGCTATTCAAAACACATGGCATGTTCCTTCTAGTTAGTCTTGAAGTCACCTGGGATTTGGTGTCTACAGTATTAAGTAAGGTGCCAGTGTTACAATTCCAGAAGCGGATGCACCTATCAGCTGTACCACCTCCTGATGCCAAGATATGAGGCTGCCATGGGCACCATGCAACAGCTTTTACCGCAGCTTGATGGGCACTGCAAAGAGAAAATGTGTTAAAATGTGGACATAACGGAAATGCAAAAAAAAGGGTAGAGCAAAGACAAACCTTAAGGAATGCAGTGGTTGAGCTTGAGTGTGCATTGTGCCCGGGTCTAGGGGCCAAATATTCAGAAGGTTGTCGTTACCACCACTTGCTAAGTAGCGTCCATCAGGTGACCATTTCAAACCGCAGACCTGTATGAACATTTTATGTACTCCACAAGTTTTCATTGACAGTCACAAAGAGAAAATGAGAGGATATGAAACTGACCTCTTGGGTGTGACCAGATAGTGTGAGCACATTATGTTCTCGCATGCGTACATCACTGTGAATAATCTGGCCAGTTCGAGAGCCACTGCTGAGAATATATGAGTTCCAAGCAAGGGAACCCACACGCCCACCATGCCCTGTCATAATACGCTCTCTTTTCATTGCTGATGTATCCCACAGCTGGAACAGAATTCTCATAAGGATCAGAGTAGTCCTTTTTTCATAAACAGATAAAGTTGTAAAGTGATAAAACCAACCTGAATGGTGCCAAGACTGGTCCCCACAGCTAAGTGTTCACCTTCACCAGCCTGGATCCAAGACAGTGAGCTAACATAATCATTAGATTCGAGTTCTAGGAGTTGATCAATGTTGCCTGTAGCAGCATTCCACAAATAAACAGAAGTTCCAAGAGCCACAGCCAGGATGTTGTTGTGGCCCCAGTCAATCAAGTTTAAGTCTGAAAATAATCACAGTAAAGTAGAACAAGCCAATGAGATACTTAATGGAGAGCAAGATAAATACTAACAGTAGTCATCACATATCTCGGGAGCATCCAAGATACGGTCTGGAGCTTGCGGAATGTAACGAGTAGAACCCTTGACCGAAGCTGGTGTTTTAGATTGAGTGTACACAACTTTAAGATGGTTTTGGTACCCCTGAAACAAACAGGTTTGCGAATGATTAAGTTACATGGACAAGAAGCACAATAGGGAAGTGTGAGCCACAATAATTTAAGAGCATGTCAAACTTACTTCCGGTGGAAGAGGAGCCTTATTCTGGTATGAAAGAATTCGCTGGTTGTTAATGTCTTTGCCATGCAGGTTCTCCGACATTACACGCTCTTTCTCAGCTTGAGTCGGACTGCCACCTTCTCCTGAAGGTCGTTGCTTAAGCTGAAACAAAGTGGTCCATCATGTAGTTAACAAAATACATAGGTTCTAAAATAAATTTTAATGACTGAGGCCAATTACTGTTTAGGAGTTTACCTTGAATGAGCCAAGGTCAAAGTCAGTAGCAGACCTATTTGGGATAAATCTATCTCCACCACTCTTGCCTGGTGTGGGAGATTTAGATGGAGGATTTGAACCTAAACAGAAAGAAAATGGGTATGAAAATAAATCAGTTTGGAATTGGACACAATTTCTCCCAGATCTATCATCTTACGAGGCGACTTGGTTGGAGTCTTCGAAGGTGTCCTGGAAGGGGTTTTAGACCGAGAGGATCCACCCTTGCTTGGTGTTTTAGACTGACCAGAGCTAACATTCAGTGAAGCATTCATTTTATTGCGTGAGGCATTCAAGCTCACGTTGACACTGAAACAGGATGGAGTAAGTAGAACAACAAAACTCTTACCACAATATAACACATACATAACTAGGTTGACATAATAAACCTGGCATTTGAGGAATCCATGCACTTCTTCTGCCACCGAGGCATAGGTCCACGAGTGATGGGTTCATCCATACGAACCACGTTACTCAGATCGTTCATAAAGCTGTACCCGGCCATGGTGCTGAGTTTATCGATCTTTCGGTCTTCGAGTCAAAGTACCAGCGAGTATGGACCCAAGTAAATGGTCGCGACAGGAGCCTGGAGAGGTTGCGTAGAGATGCAATGAAGTGAAGAGCCCAAATTCTGTATCTACTTGATACCAAAACATTCAGCGGGTCCTACCTGGTAAGCAAAACCACAACGCGACGATCTTAAAAAGCCTCAATTTCTCGAGATGGACACTGACATCCAGCAAGAGCGTGATGCTGGAAGACAACAGGGCTGCGATACGCGATGGTGCATACACATTTCACACAGAAATCTTAACCATAATCTGCACAAATGTACTGTCAGCGACCGGCAGCTGAACTCTTTTTTAAATATTCAGAAACGAACGTTACAAACAAATGATAAACGTGACGATGAAAAATCCGTGATATGTGATGCCAGCAGAACCACATACACATCCTATTCATATTCATATTTCAGATCAATTTTTCGTGTAATCGTGACTCGTGCCGGAACCAATGAAATTGTTGTTAAATCATTAGAGCATGATTAAACTTATCGACGATATGAAAAGTGTATGTGAATAGAAACACCCACTGCCCTCTGTCCACCCCCCCTCTCCTCCATTTCGGACCTTTCTGTGATTTAGCCTGCTTGATAGGCAACCTTTTAGACTGTCCTGGCAAGCTGCCTACCTCGTAGGCGTTATGCAGAGTAGAAGCTGTTGCCTACCCACTAGGGGTTTCTTGCAGCCTGGCCTGACTTGTGTTTGCTTGTGTTGACAGCCGACATCGCGGTTATGATGACCCATTGTTGACAGGATTTTTACCCTCCTTTCTCCAACTGTCACCTTGTCGCCCGCCTTACCAGCGCGTTTGCGGTAGAGGCGAAACTTCAAGGCAATGATTCGTCCATTGCTGAAACGAATTTTCCACTGGGGACCGCTTGCTGCACTATGTGAGTAAAGGGGGTTGCTTTTGTTCGTGTATGGCCCACCTGCTACCCGTTGCCCATTCCGTCCTCGTTACACCTGTGCAAACGATTATCTACGTTTCCTCATTGCAGGTATAATAAAATGCATTACCTTCATGACAATGCATTGCTGCAGTATGTGGTGGCCAGCTTCTCAGTCATGGGGTGGGACGATCAACAGTGGAGTGTTTCTCAGCTGCAGCCTGCTCACCATCTACAATTTTCTCAGTGCCATGATGGAAGGTCCAGGATTCCTCCCTTTAAGGTGGCGACCCAAGAACGAAGAAGATGAACACCACTTGCAATTCTGTGAAGCGTGTGAAGGCTACAAGGCTCCAAGAGCACATCATTGTCGTAAGTGTGGGCGTTGTGTTGCCAAAATGGATCATCACTGTCCGTGGATTAACAGCTGTGTTGGACATGTTAATCATGGGCACTTTACTGCATTTCTGTTTTGGGCAGTTGTAGGCTGCTTTCAATCTACTATCATTCTGAGCTGTTCATTGTATCGGGGCATTAATAGAGTTTGGTACATGTATTATGGTACTGGCAATGAACCTCGAGTTTATCTGAGTGCCAATACCTTGTTCTTCTGTATTTTTGCTTTGGGTCTTTCTGTTGGAGTTGTTGTAGCTGTAGGAATGCTACTATACTTCCAGATCCGTGCTATTGTTCGCAATCAGACTGGTGTGGAGGACTGGATTGTTGAGAAAGCTCATTATCGTCGATTGGACTCAAATGAAAAGTTTGTGTTTCCCTATAATTTGGGTTGGAAAAAAAATTGGAGTCAAGTCATCAATTGGTCCTGCGAACCTGTTGGTGATGGCATTTCCTGGCAAGTCTGCGAAGGTTGCGACCAGTTCACTTTAACCAGGGAACAACAGGCTCAGAAAAAAGAAAAGAGAGAACGTACCAGGTTGTACTCAGTCATTCATAGGTACTCCGGGTGGCATCTCCCTGTTGTGAACGGATGGGGGGCGTTGTGTCATGTACCTTGTACAGATGAAGCTAGATTATCGCTTGAAGTAGGGGAAAATATATTGGTAACCAGATGGAGGAAGTATTGGTTATTTGGAGAGAAACAAGGGTCAGAGAAAAAATTAAGAGGGTGGTTTCCAAGATCTTGTGTTGTTGAGGTTGCATGTGGAGATGATTGGAAATCAAAATGAAAGGATATCCTGAACTCCAAGGGGATCAAAGTTATGAGATGGGATCATACCAGTTTGTTTATCATGATTGCTCAGTTTTTGCTGATTGTAAGCTGTGATCAAAGAATACTCTGTTAACATTTTATCATTGTAATGATGGACTTCCTTTCAAGCAGACTGAAGGAATACGTAGTTCATATTTTAAAAATATATTCATCTGGAATTTGTAAATTTTATCATTTTACAATAGTTATTTTATGTACCTTTGTTCTTGGAGATTCAGCCTTCCTGCCTTATGCATTGTTAATTAAGTACTTACTATATTTAAATAATTTTAAGGACAAATTTATAGCTGTACTGGAAATGTACAATTTCTATGCAGGGTTCATTCAAGACTTGAATGTAAAGTTTCACTGTCCGTTTTGTGATTCAGAGTTTAAGCCTCTTTCTATAAGTTCATGAATAAATGAATTTCTCATGATCTTCTGGAGAGAGAGAGAGAGACCGTTTTTCTTGTATTTTTGACATGAGGAGTGAGGCCAACATGCATGATACAGCAATTTCATAAATATCTATGTTTAAGAATAATTAATCTGGTTTTGGCACATTTGCGTAACTCATGTGGAATGATGTTAATGGCATGTGTTATCAGTGATAAAATTTCTAGCTTAGGTCCTTAGCTTTATGGTTATTGCACCTATAACAGCACTACATTCCTCTTAGGATTAAATTCAGGATTCCGCTAATGTGACTGTAGAAGTATCCTATATCTGTTTATATATCTAGTCAATGACAGTTTCTTATCTCCACACATTTTTTATCAGCTGTTCAACACTTCAGAATAAATATGGCAATCTAGTTTTGTTAGAGAGTTCTGAGTTTTCATTTTTGAAGAACCCAATCTATGATAAAACTACGCACAAAAATTAAGGGCTACCTTTTACTCATTGTGGAGGTGAAAGAGTATGCTTGTCTCTCACAAAATATGATAAGGTATTGAAAGCAGAATTCAGAAAAGTATGGTGTAAATTAAGCTCTTTTATTTGCCTAATTAAAATGCATACTTCTTACACCAGCAACACAATACAATACCTAGACAAATAAAAGCTATAACAAAGTTGTCTTCAATACTGACTAGATGAACATTAGTTTTATAAATTCAGCAAATAAGTACAAAGTATTGAGGATATTTGAGGTACCTACAAACAATGTGGAAAATATCACAAATAAAAGGAAAATCACATTACTATAATAATTTGCAGATAACAGATGCAGTAATTACTTTGGTAGTGATACAAAATAATTAAGCCTTCACTTCAGACATTTTACTACACAGTTGCAGTCATAAGTGGCTGAAAGCAAAATAGGGAGTGAATGGGCTGGAATGTAATGAAGGTGATAATCTATTGTTCTGCGCAAATCTGAGCAGATGCAGTAAGACAACCCATTTGCAGCAAAGGTATTCAGTTGAGAGGCCACTGCCTTGATGATCCTGCATGTTGGCATCCTGATTTAGCTCGGACAGAATTAGATGGACGGTCAGACCCATAAGAAAGATAAGCACTGGAGATATCTGGCTGCATTGGCTGTCAACACAATAATGTAATAATACAAATTCATTAAAGCAAGTAATCTCTAAAATCTTGTCCTCTTTTCAAACATTTAATAAGTCTCCACTGAAGTAATGGAAGAACAGAGAAGTGCAAATAAAACTCTTTGCAGAAGCAAACTTTTATTAACACTGACATATGCACAATTTCTCTGGAAGGATGTGTAAGTCAGCTCACATGGAATTCGCTCCAAATGAATACCAGAAATTCTGGCCTGGTGGACGCACCCATACTTGCTTAGGTGTAGATGTTCCTCTACAAAGACTCAAGTACGTAAAAAAAAGATGAGTGATTGCATTTCTCACCTCACGACTAGTAGTTTGACTGTTGAGAGCCGACTGCTTTCTCATGTTGTTTCCAGTATAGGCCACACATTTAAGTTGCCATTCTCCAATATCTTCATTCCAGTGTGAGTACCTCTCAATCATTTCCTATAAAAATATGAAGTTAATATTGGTGTGTGTAGGTTTCACAGACAACCCTCCTGTATACAAGCTTATCACTTCAATTTTATGGCTCACTTGATATTCACGTGGGATGAAACTGTTTTGAATATACTCTTGTAGAGCGAGTTCCTTGGTTAGCATCCGGACAGAATCTAACAATCCTTCCATTTCCCGTTGGTGTTCTTGACCCAAATCAGCCAGCTCAGATTTGGCTGATAAAAGCATTGATGTGATTTTCCGTAGCTTTTTGCCTTTTCCGGCACATTCTTCTTGCAGGCTGGAATATCTTTCTTCAATATCTATACGTTCTGCCTGCAAAGCAGAATTTGTTTTAGATAGCCTTTGATCATACAAAATATGAACAAAAAATAACTAATCCTGAAAGAAATGCACTATACTTCTTTGCGTTTAAGTTCTTGTTGTAGCTGCTGTTCTTGAGACATAGTCTGTTCAAGCTCCTGTGCAGATTGTAGGAGAAGCTGTCCTTGTAAGTCAGCTTTCTCCAAAAGATTCTCTCCCCCTACAAGAATTTTTCTCTCAAGATTCTGCAGTTTCTCTCTAAGAGCTTCTTGCTCACTCCTGCAAAAAAAAGTGTGGAATGAAAGTCAAAGTCAAAGTACGGTGTTGTAACTGAATCCCCAAACCCTTATGATACAGTAAGTTTAGAAAAAGTCTTACCGAGCTTTCCGTAATTCAGCTTCTTCTTGCTCAGCAATAAGCTTTAGCTCCTTCTCCACTTCAGTTTCCTGAGGTTCTTCTTCATTCCAATCTTCAAGATTTGTACCATCCTGAGCAGCAGCCTGAACACAAATTTTGATGGCATAAAAAATATTGATTGAAAAATTATGGGAACCTAAATTTTATGACATACCTCTGCATCAGCTAACTGATCCATGGTGAGCAGTGCAGTATGACCGATACTTGAGCCCCGTTTTCTGCGTTCCTTCTTTTCAACTCTTTCACCATCTTCCTCTCCATCAGTGGATTCACCTTCGGACTCCGATCCTTCAGATACTGAACAAAAGATTTGAAATGTACTACAGTACTGGTTAAAGAACTTTGAAATGTAATAACAACTACAAGAAAACGTACAGTTATTAGCCTCTCGATCCTCTAGCTGACGTCTTAAGGTTTCTATCTCAGTCTGGAATTTACGGAGTAAAGCATCTTTTGGGTCCTCATTGACTCGTACACGGTTCTTGATATTTTTAGCTCGATTTGCATAGCGTAAAGTGCTTATAGTCTCATCATAGTTGTAATCAGCAGGACCAATGTTAGCGCACTGTACACAGGAAAACTTATTTCAGTATTTGGATCATGTTAAAGATCTGTCACATAATACATGTATTGACACAAGATACACACCATCACAGTTTTTGAGTTTCCTCCAAGAGAGTCTTGAAGTAATCTTGTCAATTTTGAATTTCGGTATGGAATGTGCGTGCTTTTGCCATCAACTAAAGCTGAAATTACATTGCCCAACGTAGAGAGTGACAAGTTTATTTTGGTTGCTTCCTTGAACCTCTGCCCTGTAGCACCTGTCTTGCTTTGCCGTTCTGATCCCTATCACAAGACAAAATAAGACCAGTTCTTGTAAATCTAGTTGAAGCCCTAATATCACGATGAATAGTTATTATGATAAATGACCAAGTTAAAACAAAAATAATACCGCTAAATCAACAAGGTGCAAACGTCCAACTCTGACATGCTGCTCCCCTTCACCAGCAGTGGTTGATTCAATGGTGGTGGAATAAATAGCATGAGAACGTGAACTCTCCACATTCATAGCAGTTGCACCAACAACACCTACAGTAGGAAACCATGAACATTACTATTTGAAATATACAGAAAATATGTACTTAAAAAGCAGTACAAACAAAGCTTCCCCTCTTAACTTACGATTTTTATTGCCCAGTGTCATGATGCGCAACATATCTTCATGATTATTCACAATGTACGATGACAGATCCTTCACATAAACTCCAATGTCAGGCCTTTCTTTAACCTCCAAACGAATACGTTGGTCTTTCCCGAGCAGGTCACGCACTTCTTCATTGTATATCTCATAGTATGACACACGGACGAGAAACCTGCAATAAGATTAAAAAACACACAATTTTTATAAAAACTAAAATTCTAGCTGAAATTGGAAAGTACCTTGAGGGGGGGGGGGGGGGTAAAAAAAAAGAGCATACTTTGTATCTTCTTTGGCTTGCGCAATGTGGCTGAAAATGTGAATGAAGGAGTTTGGTATGATTCCCCGCAGAGCAGGATCACTATGTAAGCCTTCCATAGTGTATGTCTTCCCAGTGCCTGTTTGGCCATATACAAGGATAGTTCCATTGTACCCTGCTAGGGTTTTATTAACTATAGGTGCAGCAACTCTGTTATAGACATCAATCTGAAAGAACGAGAAAAATTAACAAAGTTACAGCCACTCAGTCCTACCATGCATTTCCAGCAATTTTAAACGTACATTTGCTATAGCATTTATGCAAATTTTGCAGGAATAATGGGTGTAAGGTTTAAAATTTTGGAACATTATTTCCTTGTTTTCTACGACATTTATACATGTACTATCCGTTCTGCTTTTGATTAAGCCTAGCTTTAGCCTCTCAATTTCAGAGCAACAGTAAGTGGAGCCTTTGAAATTGTTGCTTAGATACAATTGTAGGACATGGAATGCACAACAATGCACCTACAGAGTGCTGTTCTGTTAGATAATTTTCAAAATAATAAGGTAACAATTTAATTTTGTTATTGTTGGACGACATTCTATATGAAGGTGCAAACTACGAGATCATCTGGTCATAGTACTCACTTGTGTAGAGTCAGTGTCAAATACTGTGTCAAAGGTAAAAACTTTAGGAGGCTCTTCAGATGGTGCCTGAGGGTTTGTTACAGAAATAGCATTGCAGGAGGAATCAACAGACGTGATCTGACGACAACTGTTCTCTATCTCTTGTTCAGAGAGAGGCCGCACTCGTAGAACCACGCGGACATTTTCCACCTCTCCTACTTCAGCTAAATCCTGTTGAATAACAATTGAAATTGTGTTAGGAATAGAACCTTAAACATTTTGCAAACAGAGCAATTTGTATGCAGAAACTACTGATTTGATTTGATCAAGAACAAGACAGGTTATAAGAGAATTTTTAAGAGTTGAAAAGCATGAAAAGCAGTTATGTGAAAACGAATAGAGCTGACCAATGCTGGGTATGAGAACAGAACTGATAAATTTAAATGCTTTGACAGTTTACAAATCAGTGAAGACCAGAAGAAATAGATGGTTAATTTGAGAGGCCAGTGTACATAAACACAAATTGCTTTAAGTTGGGAATTTAAGTAATACTCACTGCTTGATTTGCGCCCGACATGGTTTTATAAAATTAATGTTCCACATTCAAGTATTCAATCCTGATTTAATAACCATGATTACTTGAAAGGGGGCGTTTTCATGACACTGTTTGGTTTTCCGGTTTTCCCTAGTTTTCCTCCTGGCTTTCTTGGTTACGGGTATGAAAAATTTTGGCAGCGCTGCAGCAGAAGACGCATGCTTTCCCATTCTCTAAAAACTCCTTGGTGGGTGTCAACAAACAAAACATTCCAGCGCGCAAATAAAACTGCAGGCAGTAAGAGGGAAAGAAGAGTTAAAATTTAGAAATAATTTGGCTGTTATTTAAGTCAGTTGTTAACTGAAGAGATCATGGTTAGCATTTTTGTTAATGGACCAGTTTTTTTTATTTATTAATTATTCTGATTGTTCTTTTTAAGAAGCAGTTCGCTGCAAATAATCATAGTGACGAACTGTGCTTTGTAGTGTTCTGAATACCATTTATTTCTTTTCTGGTACAAGATTTTGTCACGCCTAAAACCTGCCATTGGTACAAAGGCCTCACCGTCAACAGCTACAGGGAGTAACCAGAAGAATCTTCCCAAACTAGAGGATTTCCTCTCAGCACGTGACTACACTGGAGCTCTGACATTGCTGGAGGTATTGATTGAGTATAAATGAATTCAAATTTTAAATTATATGATCAGGGCCGTTCTATTGCTCTTGTTTGATCACATGATTATTAACAAAATTTGTATTGTAGTTTAGCCAAGTTTCTGGAAAAACAGATGTAAACAGTGAACAGTGGATCGGCTACTGTGCTTTTCATCTTGGGGATTATAAAAGAGCAATGGGAATTTTTGAGAAACTCTCTAGCAAACATGATGCTCCCGAGGATGTGTGGGTGAACTTAGCCTGTTGTCAGTTCTACCTTGGCTTATATCCTGAGGGTGAAGAGGTGTGTAGAAATTTTTGTATGGAATGTATGAAGATTTTCTTTTCATAATCATAATGTCACATTATTTTCAGACTTTAAAAAATGCAAAGCCTTGCCCTTTGAAGACTCGCCTGTTATTTCATTTGTCTCACAAGACTGGTGCTGAGGAGAAACTGCTAGAATATCACCAACAGCTGAGGGATGTCACGGAGGATCAATTAAGTCTTGCTGCAATTCACTATTTACGAGCTCATTATCAGGAAGCAATAGATATTTACAAGAGAATTTTACTTGACAATAGGTAAGATATATTCTTAGTTTTCTATATATTTTATTGAATCCATGATCAGCAACATTGGAATAATAATTATGTGAGAAACATGTTTGCATTGTTTTCATATTTTACTTTTTGTTTCTGCAGAGACTATCTTGCACTGAATGTGTATGTTGCTCTGTGTTATTACAAGCTGGACTACTATGATGCTTCACAGGAAGTATTGTCTGTATATTTGCAGCACTACCCAGATTCTGCAATAGCTATAAACTTAAAGGCATGTAACCACTTTCGTCTGTATAATGGGAAGGCTGCAGAGAATGAAATAAAATCCTTAATGGTATGTATAAATACACACACACATGTAATATACATTTTTTTACTTTAAAAACAAAAACAAAAAAAAAACACTTTTTCAGGATCAGAGCTCATCCTCTTTTATTTTTGGTAATGATCTAATACGTCACAATATGGTAGTCTTTCGAAGTGGTGAGAGTGCTTTGCAGGTGTTGCCACCCCTTGTAGATGTGATACCAGAGGCAAGACTAAATCTTGTCATATACTATCTAAAACAGGTAATTTTCGGAAGGTATGCATTAGTTTATTTGAGTTGAACGCTAAGGTTTGAAAATGTGCACCTCTGCTTATTGTCTGTGAAAGGATGAAATTAGAGAAGCTTATCAACTCATCAAAGATCTTGAGCCAGCAGTTCCCCAAGAATACAATTTGAAAGGAGTAGTTAATGCTGCGATGGGCCAAGAAACAGGCTCTGTGAGTAATTTGACTTTTCTGTTGGTGTTTCTGCTTCCTTATATAACTGAATAATAAATTACACTTTCTACTGTCCATTTCTCCAAAAGCGAGAGCACATTAAATTTGCTCAGCAATTCTTTGAACTTGTTGGCTCAAGTGAAAGTGAATGTGACACAATCCCAGGTCGTCAATGTATGGCTAGCTGCTTCTTTCTCATGCGCCAATTCAGTGAAGTTCTTCTGTATCTGACATCAATAAAAAGCTACTTTTATACTGATGATACTTTTAATTTTAACTATGCTCAGGTGGGTTAACTTTAATTTTATGTTAAATAAAATAGGAAAAGTTGAAAATTATGAAATTATTCCAGGCAAAGTGTGCTGTTGGAAACTACAAAGAAGCAGAGGAAGCTTTTCTCCTTATTCAAAACGAGAAAATCCGAAGTGATTACACTTACATCAGTCACTTAGCTCGTTGCTGTAAGTTCATTTTGTTTATAAAATAAATATTGTGCTGTTAGAGTTATTTTTAAAAAATAATCATTTTCACCTCTATTCTTTAAATCTGAAGATATGATGAATGGAAAACCGCAATTGGCATGGGAACTTTACCTTCGTCTTGAGACCTCTGCAGAGTCATTCAATCTCTTGCAACTGATTGCGAATGACTGCTACCGCCTTGGGCACTTCTGGTTCTCAGCTAAGGCATTTGATATGCTAGAAAGGCTTGACCCAAGTCCTGAACACTGGGAAGGCAAGAGAGGTGCTTGTGTTGGAGCTTTTCAAATGGTTGTCGCCGGAAGGCAACCCAAGTATGTAGCCCTCCTCATATTTCTTTTAAGTTCATCTGGTTTGTCTTTTGATTTTAAGTGCATAACTTCTTGTTATTTTAGGGAGCTCCTTATGGATGTTATCAGTCTTCTAAGAAATACAGCTAACTCGCAAGTTGAAACGATCATTCGCACAGTGAAACGTTGGGCAAAAGAAAATAGAATTAATGTGTAGTATAGATACTTGCGTGTTGTGTTATAGTGCACCCACGCTCTGCAAGAAAACATATTATGTAAACAACGCACAGTGCCCGCATATAAATATACTGATCCTGGTAAGTTCATTGTTGATTTTATGTTGAAGTTGTTCTGTCTAGTCAATAACTGTGATTAAATCTTTTGTGTAGTCACCTAATGATCTCCACAGTTACATCTGTCCATTCAGAGAGAATAAAACCCTGTCTTGATGAGCATGTCATTGTTTATTTTCTGTGAGAATTCAATCATGGCAAGATAGGTAGTATCAAGGAGGGGAAAAGAGGGGCAGTGGGGGGAAGAAGAAGAAGAAAACTTACTAAGGAACACTAAGCAGATTTTCTGTCTTCTTGTCTTCAAGAGAAATTCCCATTGACCAGATAAGGGGCTGATCTGATTTGACTTTTATGACAGGATCATTGCTGTATGTGTTTGATGAACTAACTAGGCCACCAAACTTCATCTCTGTATTGTCTAAAGAGAGAAACAAGAATGAAACACCAGTAGATCATATAATAATTTAGAAATATTCCTTGAAAGATGTTTACCAAGATTCCATTTCAGCCCAGAAGTTGTAGCAATAGTAGGAGCACCAACAGGAAGTAGTCCAATCCAACGATCACGTGATAAAATATCATTGTTTTTAAGGGCTGCTACATTAATTTCATGACTTCCTGCCCTCAACAGCCATGTTGCACAGCAAGATGATAGTAATATTACATGTTCTTCAACCTTGTGAAGAGTATTTAATTGGCTTAGTACTTGATCTAGACGACCACTAACTTCACTTATTGTTACTATAAGGTTTGTCTGAAAAATTATTTTAATGAGGGTATGTTAAGACATTCAATTCATAACTGATAGGCAAGCTTGAACAATGAACTCACAGCATATCTTTCTCTGATGCATTTGATAGCTTTGGTGAAATCTGTTTCATCTTGATCTGGTGTAGGTTGAATACAGACAGATTTTTCTTTCAGCATTTCGATTGTGCTGGGCTGTATTGAATCTAAGTCACCTGTCACAAGGTCTGGTAGGCCCAAATTAGTAACACCACACACTCCAGAACTTTCCAGCCACTCCAGCCATTTGTCTGTTCCTCCATCAACAGTTATTCGATGTGCAGCTACAAAGCATAGTCCCTTTGTCATCTTTCATTTTCATTTCCTATAGATAGAGTATTTTCAGAAATCCAATTACCTTTATTCCACAAATGAACCATCACTTCCTTCTTAATTAAAATTGGCTGATTAAGGATGACCAAAGAAAACTGCTCTGTGGAGTCTGTTCCAAGGAATGAGAGGGGCTTCCATTCTGTTGTTGATGCCATGACAAGTCTGAGAGATGACAGGTGCACCTGCAAAGCATTCTTAAATCAATGCCAGAAATTGTGGGAGAGTACTGGATCACATTTTACTTTGGAATGAAGTCTATTTGTCATGCTATTCAAGGTATTTCTTCCAGGAATGCTATACCTAGATAACAACTGAATTACTTGCAAGAGTATGAAAATTTACGAGACACTCGAAACGGTACAGTTCAGGACTCCTGTGGATTAGAGTCCTACTGCGGATCTGTGGATCGCACTCGTGCTCGTTCACTTCCGAGAATTGCTGAGGCGTATTACTGACCCTGAACCCTTCCCTTCCTCGCTTCCCGCTTCCCCTCTCGGCGGATCGGCCGCAGAATAACCAACCGTTCTGACAGCAACAGGTTCATGGCATATTGGGGAATAAGGCACTGTAACCGAAAGTGAGAAGACCCGTGCTCTCAAGTGAAAAAAAAAGCGTGGGTAAAACTGACCGTTTACATTTTAACTTTGACAAAGAGATTTCTAAAACTTAAAATAATTGAGGCGAATTTAAAATTGAACATATTGTGACGTTTTCAGCCAAGACTGGCGCGCCACTTTTAAAACGTAATGGATTGGTGAGCACGTGAACCAGCCTAAACGCCGCATTTCACGCGATTTATTTAAGAACAGGGCAGATGTCTTTTACTCTCCAGCTCATAGTTTAGAAGATGAAGTGGGCGGGAAAAAAGGTTTTCTGGCCTTTTCATTTAGAGGGAATGTCGTCCCGAGCGCCATCTAGCGCCAGAGGAAAAGCATGGAGGCTCGAGCCGGGAGAGGATCCGATGGATCCGAGAGCGAGTGCAAGTGAGAAAACTACAGCGGCAAGGGTGCTAGAGTGAAGACGACGAACGCAGAGTGGGAGTAAATTTGGAGGAAGGGTTCGAATCTCGCCATATTGGTGGTAACTTTCTGTGTGAGCGGACGGACGAATGTGAGAGCGAAGCGTAAAAAATTGAGTTGAAAACGACTGTGTATTATGCCGCTTGCTGGGTCTGGCCAAGATCCCGTTGACCCATGGAAGCGAGTGGATCCTGGGGCCTTGCAGGTCAAAGAAGAAATCGAGGTAAATCCTAAATCCCCTAAATGTACCCGATTCCGCACTCTGCCCATTCATTCAAAAGTGAGCGACGGGTACGGTTTTGTGCCGGTGTCAACACAGGCTCCCGTTTCATGAACAGGTGTTCTCTTTGAGAACCTGTTTTAATTTCGTTTTGGTCGGTGAGCCCCGTGAGCCTTGTTGTACGGTGTTACAAGAACGCCGTAGAACTTATGGGTGATATTTAAGCACCTGTCAAGCACGGAGAGGTTATCTCGTTTACCAATTTACCGCTGGTTAAACTTACCTCTCCGGGGTAAAAAAGAAAAATCCAGTTGCCGTGAAACATTTTCCAATTCTGCTGAAGGTATTTTCCAAATCATGAATATCGTTTGTTTGTGTAATCTTCAGGTTGCATCTGCCGTTTGCCATAATAAATGATTTTTGCTGGATTTTTCCTGTATTTTCTGATTCCAAATAATGCAATGGTGCATATATGAACCAAAAAGTTCTTTTTAAAATTAGGTTCCATTCATTTTCTCTTCAAAATTATGAATATTCTGTAAACAGATGGTGGTGTTTGTCTTGCTTGAAAATTGCATGGTGATTTGTGCAGGTATTATTTGACAAATCATTTATAAGCATGCAGTTTTTTTGTGCATGTCTTTGCCAACTACCCAGTTACTTTTGATCTGTTTGTAAGTCTTCAAACAGTTTTTAATGAAATCACGAGGAACTTCCAGTTGCCTAAAGATGGACTAGTTACTCTTAAAATACAGAAATAAAATACAGAAATAAATATAGTGTGTTGTTTTTGGCTGTTTTCTCATATAGTCCTTCATTATGTGTAAGTGTTGTAACATATAGTCATGTAAAGGATGTGTGATGTATCATCTTCATCAATTAGGATGGCTGCTTGTCAGTATAGCTTTCCTTTTTCATTCGGTAGCCCAAATTTTAAATGGTGTGAACCTGGAATGAAAATAAGCAAACTATTTGCATCGTTCCACCTAGATGCTCGTAGAGCTGCTCTGATGGAGATGAGAATTTTTGCTTATTGCTACTGTGGCTATGAAATGGTAATTTTTGTATGAAGGAAGGAAGAGGACTCTGCCAAGTGTATCCGCTGCTTCCCTGATTTTTGAAGGCAAAATTCTAATTTTTCTTTTCAAAGAAAGTTAGCAGCCATCCATGCAGATTTGACTGACAAGTGCTACAGTTCATCTTGAACATTGTTATTCCTTATTTTTGCAGCCCATGGCGTATCCAAGTCTATATCTGGCCTAAGGATTGACTCTGTAGGTACCCTGCCACAGATATATGACAGGCTGCATGTGTATTAATTGTTGTTTTAGGCGAGGGTGAGGCATGTGTATCAATAATGTATCGTCTAGGTTGTTGTCTACTTCACATGTTAAACTTTCAAACACCGTAAGGAGAATTTTAAGAAAGGAAATGGCCAATTTCTACAGCTTTATTTTCATTTGTCTCTTAACTTGGGACTATTCTAGCTGCTGGATTTTGTCTTTGTTGTGTGCTTGACCCTTGTCATTCGTATTGCCGACATTTTTTGAAGTGATTCTGTTTCAAGTAAAATATGCTGAGTTCCATGTGCTTCAGCTTGGCAGGTTCCAGAGGACAAAGTACGCAGCTGGAAAAATCTGTTATCCTCCTTCCCTTACCCTGTTCTCTTCCTCTCCTCTTCTTGTTTTGTTTTGTTATTTTTATTTTTGTTTAAAGTTTGTTCTCTTCTTAAAGAGGATGCATGATGCACAAGATAGTTTCTGGCCAATTGTTTTCCGTACTTCTAGGGCTGCTTTTATTTAAGCTGCTGACTCAACTGGGTTTTAGTACAACTTTCTTTCTTTTGTGTTTAATTTTTCTTTTCACGGGGCAGAACTCTTGGTGAGCCACTGCTTGTTGCCAAGTAGTCTGCACTAGTAGTAAATTAGGTGAGAGCACAATTGCACCAGTACTGAGCTTGCTTTGTGTTTGGATGACAAGTCCTTGCCGATTCTTTGCCCGCCATAATTCTGCACACAGAGAGTTGAAAAAACACAGAATAAATACAGATTTAAAAAAAAAATACAAAACCGTGTTAAATTTGTAAAGCGACACTTTTTGGGCATTGAGCTGGTCCCCATGTGCTACGGGCTTTGCACTTGTTGCCGTAGCCTGGGACCCTTTGCGTATGTTGCTGCCAGGCCATGCCAGGCCATGCCTGCCAGGCTTGGGTCGGCTGGGTCCTCGGCTCGCCCGCTAACCCTCGGTCCGGTCCCGTGTGGTTCTGATCATCGGAGGCCTAGCGAAGCTTAGCGATTCCACGTCGATCCGGACCCGTTTTACAGTACTTGACAATGCTGCAACGTTGCGCCATGACGACTGGCAGGGTTCCTTTTTTTCTTTTCTTTTTCTTTCGTCGTGTGGTTGGCCCCCGTATTTGCCTCCGGCGGACCCTGGGCCCTGGTGCCAGCATTGGCCTGTGAAACGCGAAAAGCCACTTGTGCCATACAATGTCGCCCCTAATTACCGACATGTGCTCCGCGGTGAGGTGGCTAAAGAAAATGGCGACGTTTGCGATTTTCTGTCGGTCCCTTTCCCCTTCTTTTCATATGTCGCTCTCCCCCAAGTTTCCCCTCTTTCATCCACTGCCCCCGCCCCCTCCCTTTTCCTCTCTTCCCATTCTCGGAAAGCTCCCATTGCGACTGCCGCAACCAGCCGGGGCCTTTTACGTGTACGTTCCCAAGTGCGGGAGATGGGGGGGGGGGGGAGAACGGGACACAGCAAAGGGGCGAGGGCAGGGGTTGTAATAAATAGTTACGAAGCAGAAAATTATGAGGGGGGGGGGGGGGCGCCATGTGCACGCAGTCGCACGCAGTTGAGGTGATGGTGATGTATGACGTTGTCCATCACGCGAACTGTGCTGTGAAACGCCGACGTAGGGCTGTAAGGTCAGAGATCGAAAGCTGTGTGTCCATCGTAGTTTCATCCCCTCACCAAACGAATCATGGAGCAATTCAGTTAACTCTTGAACCAAGAGAGAATTGCTTTCTCTCATTGCTTGAACCCTAGACAGGTGCGTGCTCGGTGGACGGCCGAGGCATATTGGTCTGTCTTATCTCATTTGGTGTACGGGCGGCAGTAATCTCGATTGGCATTTATAAGATTAGAGGCAAGTACACCGCAAACATTCTTCCGCTTTAATTTCTCATGTTTTTGGCTTGAAATTGGTTCCCGCGCGCGGTATGTTTGGAGAAAGGGAATGGCACCGAGCGGCCAATGAATCGAGCGCTGTACACCAATTAAAGCGAGGACCAATGGAGCAACGCGTTGGCACTCAGCGGGGCCGATCGTTAGCCGTATTGGCTGGCCGTGGCCTCGCTCACGTGACGTCATAGCCGTGGGGCCGAGGCCTTGTGGTCCAAGGCGAGTCTCCGAGGCCCAGCTAGCCGGCTGAATGGCGGTATTTCCCAAAGTTACGCCGATATCTCGCGAATGGAGTGAGAGGTGTAGTCGTGAGGGGTCGACGATCGATCGTGCTGCGTGCATTCTGTGGCCTGTGACGTCGAGTCCTCGGCCTGGACTAGAGATCGTGGTCCGACTCCATCTCCAGACTGCAGGCTCCAGCTCCAGCAGCCCAGGGCCGCAGTGGCACAACTTTTCCACACCTTTATGGGGGAGGATAACGTCCCGGCCGCCTACGCAGGGCAGCTGCTGCCCCCGGCCCGCCCCCGGCCCGCCCCCGGCCCGCCCTCGGCTTGCCCCCGGCCTGCCCCCGGCCCGCCCCCGTCCGCCTGCGCCTACACTAGGCAGGCACTGGGCCAAGGCCTGGCCCGCCTCCGCTGTCCCTGCCCCCTTGCACGGAGAAAAATACATTTCTCTGTGCATCAACTTTCCCCGTCGGAAAATCGCGATAAAAGGTCACTTGACAACCCCGGCTCGATGCCAGGCACCTGCCGTGGGGTGCCTGTCCTGCTCTCTGTGTGTCCTCACTCATGCGTGACGCGCAGCCGTATGTGTGTTTAGCCGGAGGGTGTTTCGGCCAGCTGGGTGTCGGCGGCGGTCCACGGTAAAAGGAAACCCTTCTTTTAGAAGGATCTTTATGGGAGTTCAACATGCATGATCCTTCGGAAAAAAGGGTTTTCTTTTGCTGTGTCGGTCAAAGGCTCTGCGGTACTCGCTGCCGGCGTTGTAGTCCATTCACACGTCCACACTGTCGCTCTTTACGCACGCGCGGGGCAACTGAAACCAGAGCGCCCGAGTTTTTCGTCCGCGGCTCGGCGCCTGCGAGCCGAGCAGGGGTGCAGATGAGCCCCTCGAGCTTTTTGTGAAGGAAAATGGGATTTGCTTGTGGGGTAAGGAATGTGAAAGCTGAAGCGATATTTGCGGTTGGCTCTGGATGAATTGGTGGACGGGGGACAAAACGGGATCGTGAGGATGAAAATATGTGCCTGGGCCTCCAGCCACGTGTGTGCGCTTCACACGGCGGTGTCCCGGGCGGTCTGCCCAGCCCGGACCCGATAGCGATAGCAGGGCGCTCGCCGAGTAAATAGTACACGGCCAGAAAACGTAGCCAGTTTTATTTGCCTTCCGGTATGTTTTTGTGTGTGGAAAAGGGGGGGGGGGCAGAATCTGGATCAGGCAAGGGAATATTCAGTCTGTAGAAAAAAAATGGAAGCAGTTTGAGGGCGGCTGTGGGGAACGAAAGAAAAAGAAAAAAAAAAAAGAAGATAAAAACCTCGATTCCCCTTTCTCTTGTTCAAGTTTTAGTGTTTTCTCGCCTCGGGTCACTCGCGGAAATGACGGAAAGTCATCCCCGGAAGTCGGGATAAACTGGGGGCCCTTGTAACGTAGCGTCGATAACACGAGCACAAATTTGCTAGGAATGGGGCGCCTGTCCGCTCCGCCTGGCTCCGCCTGGCTCCGCTCTGTTAAGGCCGGCTGGAAGCCCGGCGTAACGATCGGTGACGTCACCATTCGGTATTAAACTTTGCAAACGTGCCCGCAAATCCCGACAGAGAAAGCCCATAAAATAAATGCAAAACAGAAAAAGAAAAAAAAAACCTTGCCCAACCCCATTTTGCACCACTTTTTCTTTCTTGATATACGACCCAAGTAGCTGTGCCATCACGGGAGTGGGGAAAAACGATACTAAAATATGGCAAAGGCTTCTGCAGGAATGGGAGTATCGGGGGTAAACAGTGTTACGAGGGGTGGAGCAGCATATGGCCACACTCGTTGCCCTGCGGTTCCCCGGTGTCCCCTGGGCCCCCTCTGGGGACACGTAGCGGGGCGAGGCGCTCTGCCTCGTACGTTTTCATCCACCAGTGCGCGGCCGAAGCTTAATTCCCCCGTTAGCGCAGTGCTTCCGTGTTCCTTTATTCCACTTTTCCCTCTCGTCTCCAATTGAAACTCTTTTTCCTTCTCCCTTCCCCCGCGTGTTCTTTCTCTCTCCGCCGTGCCGCCCTCTGCGCCATGGGCATGTCACCGGCGATGGCAGGCAGGCAGGCAGGCCGGGAGAGGCACGAGCGCCCGGAGGGGTAGGCAACTCTGGCGCACGCTACGCTTGGGTGTCGGGCGGGACAGGCCACCTCCCGGGCGCTCCGCTGCGCCCGGCGCCAACCCGGCGCCAGCAGCCGGCCGACGCAGCGGCGACGGTTCGTTCCGCCCGCAGCTCCGAGTTTGGTCTTATTCTCTCTTTCTCTCTCTCCCCCCCCCCCTCTTCCGCCGCCCCTCGCTTACGGCTTCTCGTCGAGTTCGGATTGGAGGTGCGGGCACTTCGGCGAGCACTCCGCCTGCACTGGGCTGGACCCTCGCCTGCCGGAGGGCTCCGGGCCTTTATTATGTGTTGGCGGAAGTGTCAGCTGCTGTGCTTTTCATATTGCTCGCAAGGACTGCCGCGGGTGGGTGCCTCCCCGGGTTAAAGTGAGCATTTATCCTGCCGCCCCCACCCCCTTTTTTTTTGCTGGGGGAAAAAGCTTTTAACGCATCGATCCTCTTGGAGGACTTTCCCCCTTCAGAGTCACCTCTTTTTGTTTCGTTCGCTCGTATAAAACGTGCGGTACACTTGAACATTTCCACCGGTCGCGAGGTTGTTGTGTGGTACCGATCAGTGTTTGTCGGCGGGGATCCGTCCGCGCCGAAACACATCCAGGACTTTCTGCGGTACAAAGTTTCGCCAGCTCTCTGAGTCGATTTCGAGCATTCGGTGTTACACCGGCCCGTGGTTCAGCCACGGGAAATTGGATAAAGCAGGAGGGAAAAGTAAAAGTCTTTTTCCTTCTTTTTTTTTTTGTGTCGGGGAGTGCAGCCCGTGGTTTTGCCATGGCGCCTCTTTCTTTTGCCGCTGGCGCTTAGATCCCAAAAATTGTTTCGGATTATTTACAGTCGGTTTTGCTGGCGTGGACGTCACAACCGAATCCCCTCAGGTCGGATGATCTTTACACTGCCCTCTCCCTCCTTGTGGGCGGAGTGCCTTCAGGACCCCTTGACAAGTCAATCTGCCACCACATGCTGCCAAACTGCCAACTCACCAAGTTTGGCCGTGGCCTGCTTGCTTGTAAGGATCTATGTGTGCCCCGGAGGCCTCTTTAGTTTAACCGGAGCCGGGCCGATGAGTACTAGGGCGAAGAAGGACGCTCAGCCCTGTTTGTAAAGCGCTGTGTATTAAATCACGTATGCGCAATCATATTTAAGCCACGTGCTGAGTACGTTAGGAATTTTGCACTAAAAGTTAAAAGATGTACATAATCGGTTGGACGCTAGGGGAATGTACATAAAATACAAAGACGTTCGGAACTGGATTGTGTTACTCAGGCTAGACACGTAGATCTGTGGAACGACTGTGTGCCAAAAGCTTTATGTGCACCGTTTCATTAAGCTTACCTCGCACGCACCGGCACCCGCACCCGCACAAATAGCACGTTTAAGTATCTTAGTTTAAATCTACAAGTTGATTAGCCAGTTGGTCGTTGAAGCTGGGCTTTCTAGAGTGATTCTGTTTTTCTCTCTGGAAGCCGGAGTCTAGTTGTTGCAGGCTGGGTGCACTCCTTAGCTCGGCTCCGCCAGCCGCCATCTCAGGGATTGACGTTGTTGTTTTGTCTGTTGCAGTCTGCTAGCACTGAAGAAATGGTGCTGGATGAAAGTGTCGAGGTGAGGCATGTTTGCAGTCATAATTTGTGTTTGAGCATGCTGCTGCCATTTTGTTTTGCCACTTTTGCTTAATTGTAGATTGGTGCCATGTTGAATGCCCGAGGCCCATTGCTGCTTTTAGAAATGCCTGCTCCAACTGTTCGCACTGAGACAAACCTCATGTGTGCTCGCTTATTTTGCCGCTTTCTTTATTTTGTTCACCTGGCTCCATTAACGCTGTCTTTGTACCTTTACACATTCTTCACGAAACAAATATTGTTTTTTGAATCCTCACACACTAAATCCTTATGTACAAATTTAAGCATACGGAGTGCTTACGCACAACCTTATGCACATTTTTGTGCGGAGTTACGAACACTTCTGCACGGAATTATGCACAAAAAGTGTGCGGAAGCTTCTGTATGCTTAATTTTGTACGGAACTATGCACCAAAATGTACATAAGGATTTACTGTGCATACTCAGTAGTTATGCCGACGCTATTTTCTAATGGCACTTGAGGTACGCCCGAGGCGATTTAGTCTAGAAATGCATGCACAGACCACGCTGCAGACCCTTTTTACCCAGCCATTCTCTTCTCTCGCCGCACCTCCTCACAGCCTTGAATGGCAACTCTTGCATTGGGGACCGAAACCGTCCCGTGCCCTCCCTTGATGTACCGGCTTCGAAGCTTTGGCTGCATGAAAATCTTCCCCGAACTGAACGCCGAGCTTCCTCGCCTCTCATGGGAGGAAATTGCCTTTCGGCGTCGTCGCCAAATGGCCGGGTCCAACCCGACTGGGCTCTGGGCCGAGGCTGGGCCGGGGCTGGGCCGGAGCTGGGCCGGGGCTGGGCCGGGGCTGGGCCGGGGCTGGGCCGGGGCTGGGCCGGGGCTGGGCCGGGGCTGGGCCGGGGCTGGGCCGGGGCTGGGCCGGGGCTGGGCCGGGGCTGGGCCGGGGCTGGGCCGGGGCTGGGCCGGGGCTGGGCCGAGGCTGGGCCGGGGCTGGGCCGGGGCTGGGCCGGGGCTGGGCCGGGGCTGGGCCGGGGCTGGGCCGGGGCTGGGCCGGGGCTGGGCCGAGGCTGGGCCGGGGCTGGGCCGGAGCTGGGTCCGGACTGGACTGGGACGGCGCCGGCTCCTGACTGCCGATGAGTTCGCCTCTAGCCCCGCCCTGCCAGATTATATTTAGTTTTTTCTAACGCGAAACAGCGGGAAAGGTCAACGCGTGCCGTCGAATTATTCCCCCCCCCCCCGATTTACTCCCTTATTTTTGTCGTGGCGTCGGCGCGTGTAAGGCGGAGCGGCGTAAAAAGAAGTTCGATTGTATTTTAAATTTGGGTGGGTTTCGGTACCCAGGTGGTCACCTGTCGTCCTGCAGGCCTGGGGGCGCCCGGGAGCCTGGTCCCGGCAGACTATTTTAGTCCCGCACGCCCCGTCTCCAGCGCCCGCCCAACCATCTCACACGTAATATTATGTGTTCCGTTAATAAGGGAACACCTCGGCACGCCTGGGCTAGCCTGCACAGCCTGGGCCCGCAGGCTTTGCTTCAGAGCTGGCTTAGCCTCGTGGCGCCCCGATCCCCAGAGGTGGCGGCCCGGCCCGGCCCGGGCGGGGCCCTGATGGCCTTTCATATGTTTTCCTCACTGTCCGTGCCCGGAATGTAATACCCCTCGGGGTCGGCGCCGGTCCGCGCCCCACCTCAGCGCCTCGCTCTAAGTGAGCGTGTCCTTTGCGCGCCCTCCGTCGGCCGCTGCGCAGGCCTCAGCCGCCTCAGCCGCCTCAGCCCGGACTGGTGACGCCCGGCCCCGCCCGCCCCGCCTGTCTGAGCTCTGCGCCCCCTCTGCCGCTAACCACCGCCCTCTCCGTGTCTGCCAAAGTCGTTTGCACAGCCCGGCGCTCGGCGATGTCCGGATTTCATTTCCCTTCCTATTTTCTGTTTGCCCGGCCCTCGCGGGGGGGGGGGGGGGGGGGGAGCTGCGGCAGGGGCGGGCACCGAGCTCCCGCAGGGTTGAAGTCGTGGGCTCAAATACCGGCTCTCCAGCTATGCCCCCCTCGCTCGCGCCTTTGTGTGTTTCTTTTATTCCTTTACTCGCCTTACGGGCACGAAATGATGTTTTAATGAGGAATACGCACCCCAGCCGCTGTACCCGGCTGCTGCGGTGGGGTAGCTCCCCCCCCCCCTCTCTCTCCGACATGACGTCACGGCGTGCCCTTGCGTTGAGACGCCTCCGCGCCTTATTTGGGAACTCCTCCATAACTACTTGTTGCTGCCCTCCCCCTCCCCCGCCTCGCCGTGCACCTGCCCGGCTCATTGCCAAGTTTTACAACCGTCCTTGTGTAAGTGCGTGCGGAGTTAATTAATGAAAGCCACATTTCCCCGGCTGTCCGGCCCGCTGTAGCTGCCCCGGAGGACCCGGAGGACGGAAAGTCATTTGAGAGTGCGAGACGCCCGAAGTTTTCGAGTCGTTTGTTCGTGGGGCTCGTGACTCGCGCCCGGAGTTTTCTGGCAATAGATTCGGCCGGAGGTGTCGACGCGCGCCCGGAGTATTCTAGCAATCGATTCAGCCGGAATTGTCGACCCGCGCCCGGAGTTTTGGAGCGATCGATGCGGCTGGAGCGGTGCCCCCTCCCACTGGCTGCTCTGTACACCGCCTCGCTGTACGCACTCCATGAGGTGACACAGACGACGGGTTGCCTGCGCCGGCCTTGGACGGGGTTGAGCCACTCCACCCCCCGGGCAGCAGCAGCAGCAGCAGCAGCAGCAGCAGCAGCAGCAGCAGCAGCAGCAGCAGCAGCAGCAGCAGCAGCAGGGTGGTGGCAGTGGCATTGACGCGCCGCTCCATCCTGCTCCACCCCTCTGCCTTGGTCCTCGTCGTGCTCTGTCTTCGTCTCGCTCCCATCCCGCGCCTCGTCTGCTCTTCTTTTCTGTCCCTCTTTCTCATTCTGGCGCCCTGCTCTCGTCCTTGGCGGCCCCTTTGTCCTTCGTCCTCTCTCCCTCTCTCTCTCTCTCTCTCCCTCTCTCTCTCTTTCTCTCTCTCTCTCTCTCTCTCTCTCTCTCTCTCTCTCTCTCTCTCTCTCTCTCTCTCTCTCTCTCTGCTCTCTCTCTCCCTGCTCTCCCGCCTCCGGTTTCGGCCGCCCCTGTCCTCTGTCCGTCTCTCCGTCCTCGTCGCCGTCCTCGCGGATGGATGGAGTGTCACAACTCCGAATGTGTTGTCAATACACACCGGATGCGAGCACCCCCCATATCTAATTAGCACGGGGCACCGAGGCCGCTGTCACTGCCTTAGTGAGACGGCGGCGTCCGCGGTGACGCCGAGCGCCTGCGAGTGGCGGGGTAGGCCAGCCCGCACGACACGCGCGCGCGCACAAGTCGTGGCTGCCTACTCGGCAGGCGTGCGCTGTGCCGCCGGCGCTTTTGTTTATCTGGGCGGGGCGGGGAGATTGCGGTTCACCCGACTGGAGGCATAATGAACTCCCGCGTGAATCCGAATCTGAATCCGAAAGGCCAGGGCCACGCGCCCCCCGCCCCCACGCGGAGCGGTCGCCTCTGGCTATTACAATGGAACGGCCGGGGACCACCTGGGCGGACGGCGGCAAAAAGGGAGGGAACGGGTTGTTGGTCCGTCATGAATGTGGTATCCGGGCCGGCTGCTGCCCTTTCGCCGCGCCCTGGAGCTCCGCCCGGGCCAGTAATTTATATCTTACCCGGCCACGCGAGAAGCGCACCGACATGAAATAACAGCTCGGCCGTGGGCCGGGGGGGGGGGGGGGGGGGGGCGACAACTGTATCTGCGGACCGTCGTACGGGCGTGTGGGGGCGCTTCGGGAACAACGGAGTGGTATTTAAAAAAAAATGAAAAAAAAATCAGTGTACATCCTCAAAAGTCAGAATTGAAAAAGAAAAAGGAAATCAAATTCACAAGAAATGAGACAAACGTTAGAAAACTGTCAAATGTCATTTAAAAAAATAAAAATAATCAAATGTTGGTTTAGTCATGTGTTGGAGTGATGGACCCCCCGGGGAGTGTGGCGCTGCGTGGGCCTGCAGGGCCGGCGGCCTGATTGGGGGCGCCGTTTACTCATTAGTGGCGCACATCTGTTGGGGTCGATACTCCACCGCAGATGCCGCGCCATGCCGAGCCGTGCACCCTGCGGTTATGGCGGGTGGTGGAGCGGAAAAGAGCGAGAGATCGGCACATAGGCAGGCAGAGAGAGGGGGAGAGAGCTATAGGTCGCTAGCAATAACCGTTCCACGGAGACATCCCGTGGGAGAGAAACGGGTGGGGGATATCAAGTAAATGCGTCGGAATCTGCGGTTCCCTCCAACGACTGCAGAGAAGCGTAGAGGCGCCCCCAGAACCGCAGTCACCGCCTTCCTGTTTGCCGTGGACAAGGCCATGCTTGACCCGCGTCCAATCGGAAACGCGTCACGCCTGCCGTCCGGAACAGTGGCGGAGGGAAATCTGTTAACGTTGGGGCGGCGCAGCAGCGCACGGCGGTGTGCCCGTTTGGGGAGCTCTCCGGAGGGTCGGAAGGGGGAGGGAGGGGATAAAAGAGTACATTGGCGTAGAAGGGGACGGGGGGGGGGGGGGGGCTTTTCTCACGCTCGGGTGGACGCGGAAATGGTGTCCTTTGTCACCGACCGGGAAGAAGGAGTCCGGGGGGTCGAGGACGGTGTGGGGGTCTGTGAGCCGCCGGGAGACCACGCGGTCTTCCCGTCCCCGATCCCTGTCGACCCGGCCGTGCCGTGGGCCTTATTCGGCCTTCGGCAGGTATTAAGGTGATGCCGGAATATGCGTGGCTGTGCGCACTTGCGCCCGGCTGTGATAGCTTTGTGGAAGTGTTGTCCCCGGCCCTCCCCTTCCGTGGACCGTGGAGAGGAGGTAGGACATCACCGTCATCATCACCGCCCGCCCACGCAGTAGAGTTACTGATTGTGTCAGAGCGGATTATTCCTCTCGTTTGTCAATCAACGCCGCTTTTGGCCCGTGTCTATCTACCCATCTTTAATGCCGTCAGTTCTCCGTCCCGTTTCTCCTTCCTTTCACTTTTATTTTTTTTATAAGAAAACGGATTTTTTTTTGTGTGTGGTCATTTTTATTTTGTCGGTGCCGTGTCCGCAATAATGCGTGTCATTGCCTTGATCGCGTCGCAGCGGTGAAGTCATGCGGCCGGAATGGTGGTGTTGCACACGCGCTGTAAACGGCGGCGCGGAGAGGGAAACGCGGGAAAAACAAACGAACGGGTTTCACTCTCCGCAATGTTGTCCTCCTAGCCTGCCGGCGTCGCCGTGTGTTTGTTGTCATGCCAAGGACACGCAAATAATAATTGCTGGTGTGTTTGTACCGGTTCAGAGTCCCCTTTCTTCCCCCTCCCCCGGGTCCGGACTGGTAAGTCGCGAGTGGCCACGAGCCGGGGCATCTTGCCGGCTGTCTCTGTCTCTCTTGCAGAGAGAGAGAGAGAGAGAGAGAGAGAGAGAGAGAGAGAGAGAGAGAGAGAGAGAGAGAGAGAGAGAGAGAGAGAGAGAGAGAGAGACCGGCAGCAGTGGCCCGCGTCGAAATAAACACTGCGTCTGTACGTAACGCTATTGACTGCGATAGCTTGCAGGCGCCGCACCTCGGTGCACCTCGGCCTGCTGGACAAGCGGCGCACGGTGTTATTTTTTTTTTGACCCGCCGTGAACAATTTTTTTTTAACCTTCGTGATTTTTTTTTATTTACCATCGTGATTTTTTATTTTGACTTGCACTTAGGGGCAGCGGTGCTGTCACTCAGGTGTTGGTACCGTCGACGTGTGTACTCATTGGCACCTGTGCTGCTCACCCGTCCGATTGCGGCCTCAGCGGCCCCAGCGGCCCCACCCACGTGGTTCGGGTGTGATGACGAGGTTGTTCCGACTCTTTCCGACCAGGAAGTTGTGTGACGTCTTGACATATGTCGTGTGCGGTCCCTGCCCACGTGGGGGTCTCCCCCCCTCTCCCCGAAGTGTGTGTGTGGGGGGGGGGGGGGTTATCTGTGACCTGCTACACTGATCCTATCGGGTTCGATCCCAATAGTAAGCCCCCCCCCCCCGGCTCTTTCCCTCCGGTGACGCGGGATGGCTTGCTGCCGCGCGGCGCGCGCGACGAGCTTCCGAAAAAGAAAACAC
Organism: Odontothrips loti; assembly: GCA_038380765.1. Lineage (NCBI taxonomy): Eukaryota > Metazoa > Arthropoda > Insecta > Thysanoptera > Thripidae > Odontothrips > Odontothrips loti. Next base: position 14,684,364 of record CM076249.1, read on the forward strand.
AACGTAAACCGCGGCCTAGTGGGAGGCCGGGGGGGGCGGCGGGGGCGGCGGGGGCCCCGGCGGGGTGCCGTGCCGCGGGCGGGCGCTGCACTGTTGTCTCAGTCCCACGACGACAGCTGCGCACAGCGGACACACACACATGCCGAGTGTGGCGGACACGTACCGCGGCGAAAGTGAGCAAGTTCTTTGACCCGCGCGCCGGCAGAACAGGAAAAAAAGAAAAAAGAGTGCGAGAGTGACTGAGGTGGAAGGTAGATGCTCCGGAGGCGGCCTCCAGGACGACGATGAGGAACACGGTGGGCAGCGCCCTCTGGGTGCGGAAATGCGTGCGCTCCATGCGGAAGCTCCTGTCCAAGGTAAAAGCGGGCGCCGCGGTGTTTGAACCCGCGACCGCCGCGGCCCGCCGCACGCGCTCGCGGTGCAAGTCGGCTCGCTGTGGCAACAGGTCGCGGTGTGGGTGGGAGGGGGTGGGAGGAGGCACGGAGGAAAGGGTGGGGCGGCCGTTGAACCCCGCGCCAACCTGCACCCTGGGGGGCCTCGGGGCAAGTCACGCTCTCTCCATTTCACCCACCCACCCACCCACCCCCCATTTCCCTCCCTCGTGCTCGCCCTGTCTCTACTTCTTTTCTTTTTGCTCACGCTAACTTAGAAAATGAAGGCACCTCTCTGCTTTTTTTCCGTCTCTCTCCCATTTTCATCAGCCGTGGGGGCCGGTCCGAGGGCCGAGTGCTGTCGGTGAGGGTAGTCGCCCCGCCCCGCCCCGCCGTGTAACGCTGGGCTGTGCCAGGCTGTGCCTGGCTGTGCCTGCGGGTCCAATGCCGGACTGCACCTACCGCTCGATTTGCTTCACGGACTCGCTGGGGCGAACGAGAAACGTTCCCGTGTTGAACGTCGTGGACACTCTGTATCGAGTTATTCTGTCGGACTAATTTCGGAGGTTGCCCGGGCGGAGACCGCTCTGCTCGGCTGATTTAAATTCCCCCGCGGGCGCGCGCGGCAGCCGGTGGTGGGGTGGGGTGGGGCGGGGCGGGGTCGGAGGTCATGGGCGCGGCGGGGGCACGGTCCAGTGAGCGCGGCGGCCTGGTGGCGGCGCCCCCGACCGCTGTACTGTGCTCGCCGGCCTTGCGGTGACCGAACCGCAGACTGTCCATTTTCGGCAACAAGTTCTCCCCAAATTATTTCACTTTTTAAAACTGTGAAGAGAGTTTGTGAAACGGCCTCACCATTTCGTTTTCGGTCTGCGCACAGTGCGCTGCCCTGGGGGTGGTGTCTGTCCAGCCGCTCTGCACCGCGCCGACGTCGTCTGCCCGGCCCCGCTGCGGCCGGTGTCCAAAGCCCTGCTCCCTGCCGTTTCCAGAAGCTCCCCCCCCCCCTCCCTCCTCCCCGCCCCGCCCCCTTCTTCGTTCTCTTGCGTGACGCTCTCTCCCCGCCCTGCCCAGCGCCAGCCTCTTCCTCGGCCCATTCTGACAGCTCCCCCCCCCTCTTCCTCCCCATCCCCTTGCTCTGCTGCCAGGCCTGGTGTGAATAATAGACGACTCTCTTCATCTCCCCGCTCCCAACCCCCTCCCGAAAGGGAGGGAGGGGGGGGGGGGGGGGGGGGGGGGGGGAGAGAGCGCCCCTGCGGTGGTCGTTAATGGCTAGTTCAGTTTGTTGGTGGTTTGTTTTTGAAGGGGGTCCACGGAAAGGATCACACACACACACACACACACACACACACACACACACACACACACACACACACACACACACACACACACACACACACACACACACGCACCCACACACACCCTCACACATTCCCGTGTGTGCGCGCGCACGCCCGAGGGGATTGGCAGTGAGCCCCACGGAAGGCCACCAACCCCCCGGCGCTGGGGCGGTGAGGAGCCGCGCCCTTTGCCACTTTAGTATTCGCAGTCCATTTGGAAACTCGATTGAAATTGGAGCTGCGGTGCGCTTGCGGTGTGCCCGCGGCGGGGCTTCGGTCTGCGGGGGGTCTCAGCTAGGTCTTCGATGCAAATCGGTTCGTTTGCTTGTTTTGGCTCGCTGCTGCTGGGCTGCTGCTGCGGCTGTAGCGCCCTGCCAATCCAAATGTCAAGTTTACTGGGGCCGCCGAAGTGTTTGAATTGCCTCATTCCGATATCTATTCGCCCCTTCAAGTCTTTGTGTCTCCCTCTCTTTCGCTCTTATCAACTCGCATCAATTAACTCTTATTGACACTAGTTTCTCTATACCGCCCAGGGCGCCCAGGGCGCCACATCTAACTTCTCTGCAGAGTACGGCTGCTTCCTTCGATGACCTCCTTAATGTATCTTCCGTACTAATATTGACTGCAGACGGCTATCTTGGCTGCGTTGTAACTGCCGAAGTTGCATTTTTAATCTACAAAAAAATAAAAAAGGCTTTGTAAAAGTTACTTTGCACGGCTTTTCATTTTTACGCCCAAGATTTTTCTCAACGGGTACGAGGTGTTCAATTTTTTTCCCCGCCCCAGTCGATCATAAAATAACGTTAGGCGTGTTTGTTTTCCCCTGCAGCACCGCGGTGACAAGGGCCACGTCCACGGCCATGTCGGCGACGGCCACGGCCTCGGCCACTCCATGGACACCGTGGACGGGCACAGCCGGCACAGCCTGGGCCACGCCGTGGACATGCTGTCGCGCCCGGGCTCGGAGACGCACGAGATCGAGCTGGGCGAGGTGGTGAGAGAGGGCCACGACAAGGCCGACCCCTCCCAGTTCGAGCTGCTCAAGGTGCTCGGCCAGGGGTCCTTCGGCAAGGTGAGAGCCCCTGCTGGGTAGGCAGACGTGCTCTGCTCCACGCACCCCTGTTCGGCGGGCTTGCCTAGTGCCTCGACCACAGGCGCCTTGTCCCGCTGGACTCATGATGGTTTTGTGTTTTCTCCAGGTATTCCTCGTCCGTAAGGTGGTTGGGAAAGACGCCGGCACCTTATATGCTATGAAGGTACTAAAAAAGGCGACCTTGAAAAGTAAGTGTTCTTGTGATGGCACCATGATTCTGCTGTCCCTCAACCTTTATTAATATGTCCTTTTTTTATGCAGTCAGGGACCGTGTTCGAACAAAGATGGAGCGAAACATTCTTGTTGATGTTCGACACCCATTCATTGTTAGACTTCATTATGCTTTCCAAACTGAAGGCAAATTGTATTTAATTTTGGATTTCCTGAGAGGAGGAGATCTATTTACAAGGTTGTCAAAGGAGGTTTGTATGAATAGGTGTGCATTCTTCTGGTGTTAAATGCATGTGCTGATTTTCTAAAAACGGTTTGTTTATAGGTCATGTTCACAGAAGAAGATGTAAAGTTTTACCTAGCTGAACTGGCGCTGGCGCTAGATCACATTCACAGCTTAGGAATAATCTATCGTGATCTCAAACCAGAAAAGTGTGTACAGATCTTGAGGTTTTAACAATATTGGTTTGAATTTCAATTTAGTGGCATGTAAATTTTAATTCTTATTTAATTTTTGCAGCATTCTTCTGGATTCAGAAGGCCACATCTCTTTGACAGATTTTGGCCTTAGCAAGCAACCCCTTGATGATCAGAAGACTTACTCATTCTGCGGGACAGTAGAGTACATGGCTCCTGAGGTTGTGAATCGCAAGGGACATTCTTTTGCTGCTGATTGGTGGTCATTTGGTGTAGTAATGGTAAGTCCTGCTTCAGTCTATTAATTCGTGCTGAAAATAAAGGGCTGTTCTAATTATAACATTTTTTTTTTAGTTTGAAATGCTCACAGGGTCATTGCCCTTTCAAGGTCCCAATCGGAAGGAGACAATGACTCAAATTTTGAAAGCAAAATTAGGGATGCCACAGTTTTTGTCAGAGGAGGCTCAGTCATTGTTACGGGTACTTTTTAAAAGAAATCCAGCAAACAGACTTGGTGCAGGTTTGTTATTTGATACTACTTGATGCTTAATGATTGCAGATATTTCAGAGATCGGTATTTAATCCTTGCTTTATAGCAGTGTATATCCTTTAAGGCTGCGTACTTTGAAATGTAAAATTAAATTAATTTTGTGTGTACTCTATAGGACCCGATGGGATTCGTGAAATGAAATCCCATTCATTCTTTGCCACTATCGACTGGGACAAGCTAGCAAGAAAAGAAATCCAACCTCCATTCAAGCCTGCTGTATGCCGAGCAGAAGATGCTAGATACTTTGATAGTGAATTTACCTCTAAAACACCAAAAGGTTTGTCTTGTCTTTTTTTTTTTTTTACTCTTTTCATTTCAGCACAAAGCACCTTAAAAACAACCGTTTTCTGTTTTGATGTTATTAGATTCACCAGGATTACCTCCAAGTGCAACCGCTCATGAACTATTTCGTGGGTTCAGTTTTGTTGCTCCTTGTTTACTAGATGACCAAACTGTCCCTAATGAAAGAACTTTAGAGTCAATTTCGAAAGTAAGTGTATCTTGTGAATTTTATTCCTACTCATCTTCTATGATAAACAGTTATTATCCTTTCCTGGTGTTTTTCTTTGCTGACCTATCTCTTTGTTACAGCAATTAATGTATGTTAAAAGGAATTCAGTAACAGATGAATATGAGCTAAGGGAGGAAATTGGACGTGGGAGTTTCTCTGTATGCCGGCTCTGTGTCCACAGAACATCCCGTCAGGAATATGCAGTTAAGGTAATTATAGTGTGGTTGGGCTGATCATCCAAAATAATGATTTAAAAAAAAACAAAAGAAAACTTTGCTGCACATCAGACTGCCACATCAGAAACATCAGAATTGTCAAATTTAATCAAAGTTTCAATTGTTTTGTTTAGGTAATAGATAAATCAAAACGAGATTGTCAGGAAGAAATAGAAATTTTATTGAGATATGGACAGCACCCAAATATTATTACCTTGAGAGATGTAAGTATTGAAACAATTTTCTTATCCTAAAGTTATGTTTTCTGGATGATGCAGAACGTCTCACTTTCTCTGTCCTGCAGGTATATGAAGATGAACGCTCTGTCTATTTAGTAATGGAATTAATGCGTGGTGGTGAACTGGTAGACCGCATTATGGGACTGAAAGTTTTCTCTGAAAGAGAAGCTGCTGCAGTTTTATTTACGCTTGTTGGTGCTATCCAATATCTCCACCAAAATGGGGTAAGTGTATATTTTTGAACTTTTTTTTTTTTTTTTTTTTTTGGGGGGGGGGGGGGGGGTTCGTCTGCTGCTGCGCTGTTCCTTCTCCTGCCCTGCCTTAAACGTGACTGACGTACCCTGTCTGTCGTTGGCTTCCAGGTGGTCCACCGCGACCTGAAGCCATCGAACATCCTGTACGAGTCGGAGAACATGCAGCCCGAGTCGCTGAGGATAATAGACTTCGGCTTCGCCAAGCAGCTGCGCGCCGAGAACGGGCTGCTGATGACGCCCTGCTACACGGCCAACTTCGTGGCGCCGGAGGTGCTGAAGCGGCAGGGCTACGACGAGGCCTGCGACATCTGGTCTCTGGGCATCATCCTGTACATCCTGCTGGCCGGGTGAGTCTAGTCTAGTCGACCCGAGTTTGATTTGGAGGGCGCCGAGTAGTAGTTTGCAACCCGGAACAAACTTGACCTTTGGTCTTTGGTCTGGGGATGAGATGGGGTGAGGGGCTGGGGGACGGGGGCGGGGAGCGTGTGAGGGAGGGGAAGCTAGCGCCGGATAGTTTGCGACTTTGATGTCGGTCATCTTCACCGTCCTCTCGGCCGGGCGGCATGAGCGCCCACTGCACGCTCAGGATCTGCAGGGGTGTCGCCCGTAGGGGGTTGGGGTGGGAGTAGCGCCCCCGCTGTGCTGTGGACCGCGTGGACCTACCCCCGCGAGCGGCGCACCCCCGAGTCCGAGGTAGCGACGCCGCTGCGCTGCCCGGCCCGGCCCGGCCCGGAGAGAAGGACAATTCACAACAACTTGAAACTTGAGTACTTGCGGTAGCGTCTCAATTTCCCCCTTTTCTCTTTCCGTGTTTCCTTGTGATTTTCTTTCGAACTTACGGCGCTGGCGCTGTTGTTGCTGCCGGCGCGGGTGTTTTGCCCGTCGCCGTTTGCGACTACTCGCTCTCGAAACGACGACTTTCGAAAACCGGAACGCGGCGTCGTTTTTCTCAAGATTCGGGACGCGCTGGTCGCCCCTGAAGTCCCTGCAGGGGGGGGGGGGGGGAAGAGGGCCTCCCGGGGGGGGGGGGGGGGGGGCTCCCCGGGAGCCGCAGGGCGCCGGGAGATGGCGCCACCTGCCGTGCCCTGGAGTTCCCACGGCCCCATACGTCAGTGCGGTGTGTGTGTGTGTGTGTGTGTGTATGTGTGTTTGCCTACTCTCCCGCTCGCAGAGAGCTATGTTGTCAGACGGCGATGACCTCTGCGAGGACAGGAGCCGACAGGCGGGGCCGGGGACGGAGCCGCGGGGGTACGGGGGCGGGTACGGGGTGTGTACGGGGTCGGCGGTGGGTTGCCTGCCTGGTTACAGGCCACTGTGTAATGCCCTAAGGGGATGGCATGGGCTAACTGCCCCCCCCCCGCCCCCTCCCCCGGGCTCCGGTTTGCCAGTTTTAATTAAGAGTGGGGAGGGACGGACGGACGCGCGAGTGTGAGGGACACCAGTCGGCTGTCGGAGTAGTGGCGAGGCGACCCCAGTGTTGTTGTGGCGGCATTTGCAGCCCCCTCTGTCGGTAGTAAAACACGTTTGCATGCAGCCGTTGACGCGCGCCGTGCGGGGCGGGGCGCCCCTCGACGCCTTGTCATTGGCGGGTCGTAAAGTCATCGCAGCGAGGCGTCCGAAGGGGGGGGGGGAGGGTCCCGGATGTGCGTCCAGGCCAGCCCCCCCCCCCCCCTCCGAGCCCAGCGCATTGTACTGTTTGTGTGGGCGTGCAGGGCCCGGCAGAGCGCTGGCCAATGTCTTTTTTACTTGCCCCCCCCCCCCCGCCCGTCATCTCCACCCCTACTCCTGCCCGACCCCCGCTCTCCTCTCCCCCTTTTATGACTGAAGTGGAGCATGGGCGAGACCATGGGCAACCATAGGCAACCATGGGCAACCATGGGCAACCATGGGCATGCGGGTGGAGCAGCAGGTCTAGGAGAAACAAACTCTGTGGCTTGAGGCCGGCCGACTGCTCCGTCTCTCTCGCTCTCTCTGCACATAACCGTACGGCACCTCATCCTGTATTCACTCGGATGGCGTCTCTGCTCGCCCACACACATCGCGCCCGACACCCACGCCGGTACCCACCTCGCTCACAGGAGTACGGCGACATTGCTAAAGTCTGTTTCCGTCGTGGTACCTTTTTGTTTTGTGTCTGAGTGTACAACTTCCGGGCTGGAGGTACGGTGCCAGCCACCACGCGTTCATGCGCGCGACGTCACTCGACCGAAAATGCGGCTGAGCGACGCGGCAAGTCCCCGTCGATTTATTGACGGCCACGCCGCGGCCCGGGGGTGCCCGGGGGTGCCCGGGGGTGCCCGGGGTGCCGGGGGTGCCCGGGGGTGCCCGGGGGGGTGCCCGGGGTGCCCGGGGGTGCCCGGGGGTGCCCGGGGGTGCCCGGGGGCTGCCACCCGTCCGACCCTCGCGCTGCCGCACCGCGTCTGCCAAACTTTTCTTGCCACCTTCCCTTCTTCGAACCCTCCTCCCTCTCCCTCACCCCGCCCTTGGGGCTAAACATTGTGGCGCCCCCCCCCCCCCCCGCACGTCCTCTTCAGAGCGCGTGTGCGCACGGGGCGCCGGGGCCCAGGTGAGCCCCCCCGCTGCGGAAGCACTGCCCCCCCCCCCGGGGGGGCCGCCCCCCGGGCCCCGGTCATGCCCCCTGGCTGGCCATGGCGTACCGTGTGGGCT